>APFE030798264.1:6778-84420 GCA_000404065.3 Pinus taeda
GTCCATACTTGGTTCTATAAACCCATTTACATCTAACAAGTTTGCGTCCCTTTGGTAGAGGAACAAGATCCCATGTATCATTTGCCAACAATGAATGATATTCTTCATTCATAGCTGCTTCCCAATGTGGATGGCTATTACACAGTAATTTGTCACTGTCTCCTTGGCAGTCTCCCTACTGTGTCATGAAATCAAATCCATCATGCTCATGCTCTCTGAAATGGCCAAAAAACCCTCTTTGCCTAAGTTTATTGGAGCATCGCGACTGTTATTGAAATAACCGCGCTGACTGGCGAATGATAGTGCAATTGGTGCGCTGCCAGCGCTGAAGCACATGGGTTTCCTGCGCTGATCGAATTTCATAGCCAGCGCACCCTCTGCTTGTACTAAGTCATGCTGACCAAACCTCTTCTGTTATTGGGATGCGATGTCAGCGCACCAGTCCAGTTATGCACCCGCGCTGATCCTGTTTGGGCGAGTTTGTTCTAACAGCCAGCCTTCCAGATGACTCCAGACCTGGTTGTTGGCCTTGTGAATGTTGCCCTCCCTTCTATGGCATGTCTGTTCGTCATATGAGCCACCTTTCTTGGAGATAAGCTTATCCTCCCACCATTCATGGAGACTCCTTCTCCTATATAAGCCTCCACCATTGCCATGAGCAGCTAGTTTTTGGACATATAGCTTTGACATAGAGGAATTCATAGTGCTTTAGTGCTGCTCTTAATAGGCAGTTGGTGTGTTAAGTGTGGATTGCTAGAGAGCTTAAGGAAGGTCGTGAAGTCTTGTTGCCTTGTGTGAGAGAGAGAGTTGTTTGTCTTGGGAGATCTACCTCCAAGGGTGAATGCTTATGAAACTCGCTGGCTGGACCCTCTTGAGAAGGACTCAGCGTCAGAACATTGGTTGTACCTTTCTCTGTTTTTGATTAATAAAAGATAGATGACTACTGTTATGGTTCCATTCTCATTTATCTTGTAATGGTTAATGTGAATTACATCCTTTCTGACTGATATATAGTTGCTTTTACTAGGTTTCACGCTTGTGTTTATTCTCTCTTTGCATGTGCAGGTGTCCATCCACGAGGATAGTGGAGGATCGTGACTGACCAGAGCGAAGGAGCGAGAGCAGCATCTCTTCATCAAACAATAGCGCTGGAATCCAAGTAGGTGTTCATTACCCACTTTTTAATTGCAACTAGGAAATTGCATAGTAGCATTGATTGATTGTTGCTAGACCCGTTCTGGGCTAGTAGGGATCGCCTCTATCCGTAGAGGGGATTTACCTCACCAACACTTGCCTAAGAAAGCCTATTTCATTTGTGCCCCTGTTGTTATAGAATGCACTCCTAGACTCATGAACCATTTTAATGTTGAGTCTTTTAATGTGACAAGGAACAATTTCACCTTTTGAGCATCATGCAGATATTCATATGAACTGCATAATACTTCGAATTCGAAGAGAAATGTCTCCGAATCTCTGTTTCTTTTCTTGTGGAAATTAGGAAGAATCGAGGGTGATATATTTTTCATTGAGAGAGTTGTATCTTCATCAAGAATAGGGAATCTCGAAGGATCTTGATTTCCTCTGCCTCTACCCCCTCCTCTACCTCTACCTCTACCTCTTCATCTTCCCCTTCCTCCAATCCTATCTTCTTCGCCACGGACATTGTGTACTTTCCTTCCCCTTCTTCAACCATGATAGATTCTTCAAAGCCAATATAGTGTTCTTCTAATTTTTCTAGTTCCTTTATCAATGATTGCTCAAAATAAGTTTCTAATTCCTCTTCTTCACTAGGAATTTCTAATTCTTCTCCCAAAATTTGTTCACGAGTGGAGGATAGAAAGATTACTCTTGTGGTCAGGGATGTAGGATTTTCTTCAATTACAGCGTCAGTGGAAGAAGTAGGTGAAGTTCTAGATTGAATTTCTGATCTTGGGACTTTAGGAAGTCTTTCTCGACCTCTAAATGGAATTTGGGTTTGAGTAGGTGGTGTGGAATCTCGAAATCGTGGTGAGGTGAGTGCATTTGTGGGAATTAAACTTCTTCCTCGTCCTACAAATCTACCCCTAGAGTCTCTATCCCTACGCATGTCATGTTTTAAATTAATGATGATTTTTTTTTTTTTTTTTAACTTCTAATTGTACTTCCCTAGCAACAATGCCAAAATGTTTGATCTATTCAATGTCCTTGAATTGTCAATCATAAATTATCAACCAGGGTGTGTAGACTGATGAAGTACAAGTGCACAATATGTGCTTAGAAGTTATTCATTAGGTCATTATGTATTTGTTAAGATCTAAACTTAAGATGGGGGTGGTGTTTGTTAATTATATTAGTGTCGTAATTCTTAGGGATGTTGATTAAGTTTCCTAGGAATTAATCTCTATCCAATTAGTTTGTAGATGATGTGAGAGTGGTTTTACTTATGTTAGATTGTTTGGGATTTTTGATCTTGAACCTCTATGTTGCAGCTCCTAATTCTCTAAGTACAAAATGAAACTTATACTATCATCTATGAAGGAATATTGTTGAACTCAATTGTTTAGGAGAGGACTTCTCACTTATTCAATTTTTGCTCAAAAAAGGTAACCCATGCAACATCTATATTGTGAATTGAACACAATTCAATTATGTTGGATAATAAGAAAAGGAAAGGACCATGCTATACCAGGCATAAAGCAAATTGGATAACAATCTAAACTAGGTATAAAGCAAATTAAACTTCTTATGCATATAACAATTCACTAGCGAGATCATTATGTTGCATTATCACACAAATCAGAGCAATTGAAGGATTAAAGGAAATCATATTGTAATTGATTAAAACTTGCCACAGTTTGTAGGGGCCCTCCACATAGCAGTTTAGAGCTTCCAATGAACACAACACTTGCACACAAAAATCAATTCTATTCACACGGAATTCACAAATTGTTCACAATTATATCATTCGGCGCACACCGAAATAACAATGTGGCCATTGTTTTATAGCAAGTCTCTTGGCATAACTATATGAATATTTCAAGCCTAATATCTCTAACCTATCTAAACTTATATCGCTAAACTATCGTTTTGCTATTCTGAAAGAAAAACGATAAGGTTTAAACTGATCTCAGGTTTTGTTCTGCATTAATCCAACGGTTGACTTGGAGTTTGACTGTGATCTCTTGTGCTTCTTTTAGAAAATAGTTTCAAGTGGATAGGAAGGTATCCATGAGGGAGTCATCCTCTATCCATCCACACCTTTTGTTGCTGACCTGGAACTCTGGAACCTTGCAAACAATGTAGACAACTACAAAAACCTAAATTAGCTGTGGAAACATATTAATTCAATAGCCAATTGCAACTTTAACAAAACGATAGGGTATAATGTTAAATATGAACAAGAAGACATATTATTGCATACCTTCATCAAAACCTGGTAGATATGGCTTTATTTAAGTGGTAAATATATAGGAAAAAGAGAGGATCATTAGGCAAAAAGGATGTCATGGTAGGACAATCTTTGGACTCTACATACCTCATATGGTTTATGAACAGACATCCCCATTTTCAAAAGACATGATACTTCTTAGAAAATCTCGACCAAATCGAAATCTAAGAGCTAATACCAAATGAACGGGTAGGTAGGGAGCACCGAACATACGACAAGAATCTCAGGTTGGTTTTAATGTCTGTAAATTATGGACTTATTTGTTTTCATATGTAGATAAATTCTGGACATCAGTTTTTGTTGCATATGTCGATAAATTATTTTGGAACACCAACCTGTTCATTCACTTTGTTGAGAAAATCCATATTTTGTAATCTCTGTGATGTGAAAAAATTCAAATTGATTGAAATCATAATTAATCCTTTCAAGAATTAACAATAACTATCAATTGATGTTATGAAATAGAAGAAATGGATGATTTTTAGCATGTAGATTTAATGTCTGGAGAGTCTCATCGGTTTCATACCACATGTAAACATTTAGAGGCCCTGGACCTCAATCTAGCAGAAAACATTTTATTGGAGTTGGATTGGCTAAAAACATGTCCCGAGAATGAATTTTTTGACCACTGAGATACCTCCACATTTTGGTAATCTTGGTGAGAAACCAACCCTTCGTCTTTTATCATCAACATGACAAAATCAATTTCTTAGGAATTAATCACTTTGATGCAACCTTGAATCCAAGAGTTCTACCCAAATCAATGAGATTCAAGCAAACGGTGATGTAATTGGAAATCTATGCATGAAGAGCAAGGACAAGTGTCCATATAAATCCATTAAGAAAAGAAGGGTATATTGAGTAAAGAAGGAAAAATGTCCATATAAATCCATGAAGTAAAGAAAGGTATACATAGAACATTATGTTCAAGTTTCTCCTTTCAAAACAAATTCATTCTTCGAACATTATATATAGTTGATATAGTTGAACTTCATATTCAAGTAAATTTCTACCTTTCAAGTTTCTCCTTTGAGCTCACGATTTTTCGTTGGATTGTTAGGTGATATTTAAATTGGTTCTATGATTCCTTTTTGCTCCAGAAGTGCATAGTGAAATTGTTAAAAATTGTAGATAACAATAAATGTGAATATATTTATTTCTCAATTAAAAATACAATAATATTTACACTCAATGTCAATAATATTACAATAATAAAAATAGAAATAATATTACAATAATATTTACACCAATAGAAATAGATAACAATCCATGTGAATATTTTCATGGTTGCACTTAATTTAGTGTTATCATAATGAACACTATGGATGTTATTTAAAGCACAATTTCAAAGAATTTTCATGGAATTTTTGTAATATATTATTAGAGTAGATACCTTGGCACATATTCAATATATCTTGTGAATGTTGAGCAATATAAGCACACTATCAAATCTTGCTAAAAGATCTGAAATATTAATATTAATAAATCAAGGATTGACCACACTTCCAATGCTTGGGGTGATTGTGAACGTCGTTTTATTCACCAATATAATGCATCGGAAGAACTACTTATTTATAATGCATCAGACTTAAAGTAAAAAGAAGTAAGAAAATTATTGATCAAATAGCATGAACTATTATACCTTTTGGCTTCAAAGTTTGTGATCACAACTTTAATTTTCATATACACACCATCTTTACTATAAATATTTCAATAAAATACATTTTTTTTATACACTTCGTTGGAATAGAAAATCGGTGATGGGTGCTTTGCAAAGACCTAGTTTGGCCTTTTTTTTAATTTGATAACATAGCATGTTTATTGCAATATTTGAATTGATAACAACTTGACAAGGAGCTTGATTGGTCTTTTTAGTGTGTCTCCTCCCCTAGCACAAGGCACAACCACCCCTCGTGAGTTTTGATCCTAGGTCACCTTGCTAAGGAGGTCATTTTCTTTCTTCCCAAATATTTTATTCCTTCGGTGTATCTTTGTACCTTTTGGGGCAATTGCTAGTCTCAACATTGAGGAGGGATGTGGTTGATTTCGATGAAGCATAAAGGAAGTGAAGGTACCAAAATTGTACATTCTAAGAGGCAATTTTTACCATGTTCAAGTCTCTTGTCAAGAGATAATCAATGAACGAGTTG
The DNA here is from genome assembly GCA_000404065.3 of Pinus taeda. NCBI lineage: Eukaryota > Viridiplantae > Streptophyta > Pinopsida > Pinales > Pinaceae > Pinus > Pinus taeda. The sequence goes on from APFE030798264.1 coordinate 12,356, forward strand.
ATCTTATTTTTGTTCATCAACAATCTTAGGGGCATTTTGGCCATGCAAGCATGTATTCCACGCTTGGTTCTAGTGTTGGGGATGCGTGTCAAGACTAGCCACTTGGGTTGGATACCTGCAACCCTATGGATTAATTTGTCTTCGTTGTGCTGCTCTTGCAACTCTCTATAATGGAAAACTTCAAACTTTGTTATTTGTAAATACATTGGAAATACAATAATGAAAATTTAAGCTTGGTATTAAAAATTATGCTTTCGCTAATAGGAATGAATCAAATGATATCTTTGTATTAATGAATTGAGAATAGGAATGAATAAAATGATATCTCTGTATTAGTGAATTGAGAATAGGAATGAATCAAAAGATATCTTTGTATTAATGAATTGAGAATATCAAAGGCCAAAGAAATTGATTCTTAATCAAAGCAACATTAAGTGGATTATAGGGTTACATGCGAGTAGGTGATATAATTGTGGTACATAGATGGCTTTGGAGTGGTTGGCAAGGCTTTTATAGGAATATTATGAATTCTTCATGGATTCTCAAATGTTTCGTTAATATTTGTTTTGAGCACACGGATTTACGTCAAGTTCAATGGAAATGACATAAAAATTGATAGTTACCACACATGCACACATGCATTAGTAATTAATTTAGGCTATAAATTCATCCTTGTGTAGAGGGGAGTTGGCCAAGTGTTATGGCTTAGTTGTAGTGCTCAGGATGCAAGCCAAGGCTATCCACTTGGCTTGGATAACCGAAACCCTATCCATTGAGTTGGCTGACTTAGGTAATTTTTGTCTGAGGGACAAAAAAGGGCTTTGTATCCAAACAAAACAATTAGAATCGTAGGTCTAACATTGGCATTAGTTACATGTTAAAATAACTAGAAGTAAAATTCAAGAGAACATGTGGATCTGCATGTATGAATTCATCCAATTCAAGTTCAAATATATCCACATGTCACTTGAACCAAATGAAAAAAATGCAATACTAGACTTCTAACAAACAAAGAATGAATTACTAAGAGACAATGAATCAACATTTTCATCTATATTGTTAAGGAACTATTAAAATACATATCTTGAAACTAAAATTGATTAATTTAAAACGTAGTTAAAGTAATTTTACATTATTGAGGGTAATGTGGAAGAGTCCTTATGGTAAATACTTCCATAAAGGAAATTAGTGAATAATTTTAGGTTTGTTAACCTAGAAAATTGTCAATAATTGATATTTTAATAACCTGACCTTATAACATGCATTTGGAAAATGATAAAGCACTCACATGACATGGCTTTGAGCTGGTGAATTATATAGCAATAAGATTTAAACTAGGAAACTCTAATGATAAACCTGCCATTTCTAGTAAATCTATATGCATAAGCATGGCATTGTGTTTTGTTATTTTCTCATTGTTAACTTGGGCTTATCTTGGGAAATTTGACTTAAGGAACCTGACCATATAATAGGTTGATATATGCAATAAAATACCTTCTAAATGATACAAGTATTTGTTAGTAGAAACAACATTCCCACATTTGCAAGTGTTCATAGTATATCCCCAACATTTGCTTATGTTCCTATGGGTGTTCATATATTTTTATGTGTTCCTAATTGAATACCTTGCGTCATAGGAGGTAAAGAAACCATCGTCGAAATAAAAGTAGCAACATAACAAAAAGCAGTTCCAAGTCCAATACTAATAGTGGAAGTAAGAGCATTGGTTGCTTCTTTAGAAGCAAATTCAAAGGCATTGACGTAAGTTGCATTTGGACAAAATTAAAAAGAATACAGAGATGGGCCCACTTCAGAGTATATTTTTGTTTTAGGCACATGATTTATTGAAATTTACCCTTCATTAGTAAATAATCTAGTAGATCCATAGGGAATAGAGTAAACAAAGAAAGGGGTACCTCATCTAGTGGCATTCCATATTAATTTGCCCTAAGCAAGTATAGATGCATAAACTACAAAGGCAGGGACAAAGTCTATAAAGGGAAATCCATTTGAACCCAAGTTTCTAGCACAAGATCTTGTTCCAACACGAAACATATCTATGGTAGCATAGATAGGTGTAGCAAGACCATCTTTTAGCTTTCAAGAAAGGAACTTGTACAAGTATATCCCTAATGTTAAACTAGCAACCAAAATGAAAGCTTATTTTGTGTAGATATTTAAAAAAGAATACAAAAACGAAGGTTTGGTTGAAATGTAGCAATTTGATGTTCTTGGAGATACCACTCTCATGTGATTCTAGGGCTTGTTTTTATGATGAATAGGGTTTATTCTATAAAATTAAACCCTAGAGAAGAACATGTTGATGGTTCTTATGATTTTTACCCTAGTAGAGGACATGGAGATTGGAGTTAATGCCTTGCATGATTTCAAGGCATTATTGTTTTGAGATGTAAGGCTAGGGAAAGATCACAAAGTTCATGTTTCCTTGATAATCCATGGTGTTCTTGGTGCTTGTGAAGATGCAGGAGTTGTAAACCTAGAGTTTGAGGATTCGACCCCAAAATTCACATGTGGACTTAGAAGCTAACACTTAAATTTGTCTTGCCATATACTTGTGTGATGCAACACGAATAAGGATTTCAAACCATAAGGAAAACAACCATGCTAGAGTGGAGAGCTCATATGATACAACCTTGATCTTGAAGCCAAGGAGGACTTGTTGGTGTTGTTGCCTGCTTGTTGGAGATCTTTGGTGGTGACCTTGGTTTTCATGGTTTCCATAGCTAGGGTTTTGGAGAGCTTGAAATAGTATATCAGCTTTATGATAAAACTATGGTATGCATTTGTACTTCAATTTTATACATAATTCTAGTTCTGATTTCCAACTATCATTATCTTCTTGCTTTGGTAATTTCCAACACTTGTATTCCTGTCGATTTCACATATGTTAAGGCTAAAATTGTGAAGTGGTATGAAAAACATTTTCAAGATAATAGGAATATTTAATGTGATAAATTATATTTTAATGAAGTGAATTTCATATGAGGTTTATGCTTGGAAAAGTGTGACCTAAGGGTTGAAACTTGTTAATATAAGTTTAGTGTAACGAACATGGTTCACATGAATTAAATCACATCCATGCGAAAATAAATTAACTAAATTCAAGGATAAGTATAGTTGATGCTCCCTAATCACGGTGGTATGCGAGGGTTTCTCAGTTGTGGGTGGATATTATCACGGCATGGGGAGAATTCCTGTCAAATGTTGTCTATTTTTCTTAATCATGAGGATTTACTTTTATCAGGACAATAATCTTCTTAAGGTTAGGTTCTTTGTTCGATTAATGGACAATTAGATGTTGGGAAATTACTTTATTTTGGGCTCAATAGTTTGATTCGTTAGATCTCCATTGTATTTGTCCTCTTTTGTGCATGGAGCTGGAGGATTTAATTGATTATGAGCCTAAGGATTCCCCATGTGACCACATCTTTTTCGCTTTTCTTGGGGAGATAAAAAAAACTCATCTCATTTAGTGTGTTTTCTACTAATTTCTCTAGGTGGGTGCATATTCATCGATATAATGATTGGGGAGGCTTGGGACAAGGCAGTCATTTTGGGGGAGGCAAATGCCTCCAAAATAAGACCTGTCACTAGCAATGGGGAGAACACTCGACATGATTCTGAGGGCTAGAGTTTGGGATCTATGGGTCCAACACGGAGTTTGGGCCGCTCTAGGCATGTCTTCCTTTCATAATTCCTTCTCAATACTCCTCTCGTAGTTGGTCCCATTTAATTGGAGGCCTTGGTTTTTAGGAAGGATTTGGTTCTAGTAAGGGTTTCACTCAACAAGGTGATTTTCAATATTATGTTATGGTTCTAGCCTTTAATCCATTTCAATTTATAAACCCTCAAGGACTCAACATCAATAATTAGGTTGGGTCGCAAGGACAAACCCCTATTATAAGGTCATTGAACTCACAGGGTTTTCCACCAAAGTTGCACGAGGAAGAAACCCAATAAAAATTCAAACCATATCAAGGTTGCCTCTCTTAATAAACCTAATTGTATTCGAAAAGCCATTTGAACTAAAATTCTCTGGTTTTGGGCACAGATATCAAGATGAACATGGTTTCTACTCTTGAACAAAAATACTTGGTATGTTGGGTTGAGGGTCGACATTTTTCTATTCAAACCCTAAAAGAGTTAGTTGACAATGACATTTCTCCTCTTGTTCGGGCTTCATCGGGGGTCAAAAAATTAGCTAAAGTTTGGATTCATTCAACATTTCGTGAATCTGAGGATGCCAAATTAATAAAAGAAAAGGTATGGCACATTGATTCCTTTCTAGTGTTCAAATTTTAGGTGCCCTTGTTTGATGCTTGTTAGGAACACTTAGAATTGGTCCTTTTGTGGGTTCGACTTCCTGGTTTTCCCTTGGCTTTCTGGGCAGATGAAATCTTTCAAGATATTGGGAATTCCATTAGTTCCTGCCTCTCACACGATTCCTCATACGTTTCCATGGGGAAATCAACTATGGCCATAATTTTGATTAAGGTGGATCTTGAAAATGGTCTTCCTATTGAAATTGATCTTGGAGTGGAGGAGGGTATCATTCAAGACCTTGACTATGAAGGGGTCTTGTTTAAATGTCGTTGATGTCATCAATATGGTAATCTCATTAAGCATTGTGCAGTTCCTCCAGTGGTGGACGAGGAGGATGATTTTCTCTAGGAGTACCCTAATCCACAGAATCATATGTCGTCATTGTGTAGGGAGATTGGTGGTCTTCAAAGACAGTCAAAAGAGTTGGTTTCAACAACAACAATGCCTCCTTTAGACCCCATTATCGTGGATGGAGGGAATAAGGATCCCTTGGAGCACTATGTTCTAGGTAATCTTCCCTCTTCTTTATCTATGAAATCTCAAATTTATGATAATTGTATGGATTTTCCTACTATAAACTCTCTTGGAACTGTAAATCCTTGTCCAATAACTGAGTTCTTACCGTATGACATTAGGCTCTCCTCAAAACTTTCCTTAGGTCCACTGTTATTTTCCCCTAGCTCAATGTGATTTCTCTTCCTTGATTATATCCCTCTCTAATTCGTGTTCCCGCTCCTTAAGAGGGGAATCATCCTCCTACAATCTTCAACCTCGCACAAATGGGATTTTGAAGAGTCCTTTTGATTTGGGCCTTAGTCAAATTCAAATTTCTTGTTCTAAGAATAAGGGTAGGGGGATAAAATCCATCTTGACTAAAGCTAAGGAGCGTGCCAAAGTCGACCTGGATACTGGCAGACAATCTCCTATCTAAGGGGCTCTTAGAGTAGTTGTTGCCCTGGTGGGAGTGCTTAAATGAAGATTTTATCTATCAATTGTCGGTGTCTCGCAAGTCTCCATAAACGACTTGCTTTCAAAATACTTATTGAGTCATATTCCCCTGAGATTATTTTTCTCCAAGAAACCCTGGGAGTCGATGCTCCTATCATTCATTACCTTCAAGGACTTCTGCGTGGTTGGAGTTTTATGAGTTCATATGCTTTTGGGCGCTCAGGGGGGTCTTTTAGTAGGGTATAACCAATAGTGTATACATCTTATAAATTCTTGGAGTATAGATTTTGGTTTATGTATGTAAATTTTATCTAAAGAATTGGGAAGAATGCTCACTCTTCTTAATGGATATGGGTCATCTCAAAACCCAAAAGTTTTCTAGGAGGCATTTTTCAATAAATCCTTCTTAAATTTGCCTTCTTTAATTATAGGAGGTGATCTAAATTTCTATTTGGAGTCATTGAAATCATGGGGCGAAAGGGCTTTTGAAGATCCATTGACAGATTATTTTTATAGTCTGATTGCTAGTTAGTCCCTTCTTGATGTGGAACCAGCGAAACTTCATCCCACATGGAGGAACAAGAGAATAGGCTTGGATAGGGTGGAAAAGGGACTTGATTGTTTTCTAGTGGTTGAATCTTTAATATATCAATTTGTGTACACAAAGTAATGGATTGGGGTGGGTGGTGCCTTAGATCATTCTCCTATTTTCTTAGAATCAAAAGGAGCCACTCACAAGCTTGTCCTTTCAAAATGAATTCTAGTTGGCTCAAAGAAGAAGAATTTGTGGAGTTGGTTCAAGAGGATTGGCATCCTTATATTCCCCATGTGGGTGAATCTACATGTAAACACTTTGAAAATAATTTGAAATGTATTAAACAAAAAAACAAAGAGTGGGATGAGAATCAGAAACATATTGAAACCGTGGAGCTTTGGGAGATCAAAAATCAAATTCAGGCCTTTGTTGCTCAGGATAAGGAAGGCCTTGGCTTTGTGGAATCTAGAGATACTATTTTTCAATTAGAAAAGAGGAGGAAAAAAATTATAAGATCATGAGGTTGAATTGAGGTTGAAAAGCAGATCCATTTAGCTTGAATGTGGAGATGACAATACAAATTTTCCTAGGCTTACGCTAGGGGAAGAAAAATGGGAAATATAGTTTGGAATTTAAAAGATTAGGTTGGCAGGGAGGAATCCTCTTTCATAGCCTTAGCAAATATGGGGAAATGTCATTTTAAAATCTTTTTAAAGCCCTCGAAGAAGTCACCATTATTGAAGTGATTCACACTACCCTTCCTTTCCCAAGTTTTGTCGATGAGGAAGGCAATAGAGATCTCACGACTAAAGTCTTTGAAGATGAATTAAAAAAAGTCTTGCATAGCTCTCAAAAGGATAAGAGCCCAGGGCCAAATGGATGGGTTGTGGATTTTTTCTGGGCCTTTTTTATATTATTGGGAATGATATTCTTGTAGTGGTTGAAGAATCTAGGCAGAAGCATTGAATGCTTCCAACGTTTAACTCCACCATTATTGCCTTGATTCCAAAGGTCAACTTTCCCTCCACTTTCGAAGACTATAGACCTATATTATTGTGTAATTTCATTTATAAGGTCATATCCAAAGTGATTGCTTTAAGGCTCAAGTCAATCTTCTCCTCCACAATTTCTAAGGAACAATTTGGCTTTCTCGAAGGCAGATAGATCTACGAAGCGATAGGGGTAGCTCAAGAAGGTTTGCACAACATTAAAAACTATGAATCACAAAATGCAATGTGATCAAAATTGACTTATCAAAATCCTATGATTGTGTCAGTTGGATTTATCTAAGGCTCCTCCTTACTCATGTTGGTTTTAGCCTAGATTTTATTACATGGTTATGAGCTATATACAGTTTGCCACATTTGTTATTGTAATCAATGGAGAAACTTCTCCTTCTTTCATGCACATCACGAACTTCATCAGGGGTGCCCTCTCTCCCCCTTACTCTTCTTGTTGGTGGTGGAAGGCCTCAGTCAGCTATTGGAGGAAGCCAAACAAAGAGGATATTTTCAAGGTTGTCTGGTGTCTAGAAGTTTGGTTATCTCTCATCTATTATTTATAGATGATATACTATTTTTTTGTAATGGAAGCCCCTGAGAGGTGGATTTGTTGACGGAAATCCTCTCCTAGTTTGGGAAAACAACCGATATGTTGATCTATCTTCATAAATCATCTCTTCTTGCTTCCAACATAGGGATTGTTGAAATTTAGAAAATCTCAAAACTCCTTTTGATGAGTATCAAAATGATGGACGATGGTCCCAAATATTTGGGTTTTCATTTGAAGCCCAATACCTATCAAAAAACTGATTGGTTGGGCACTTGATTATGATAAATTTAGTCCTGGAAGCAATTCCAGTATATTGGACATCCTTGGTTTGGATCCCCAAAGGTATTATCGAATGTATCAAGTGTATATGCTCCAATTTTCTTTGGTATGGAAACAAGGAGGAGGTAGTCCTTCCTTGGGTTCACTGGGAGAATATTTCTAGGCCAAAGTCTCTAGGTGCCTAGGGACTTAAGAATATCTTTATGTTTTTCCAAGCTTTGGCCATAAAATGTGGTTGGCATATGTTGTCCACCCAAAGTTTGTGGACTATGGTTGTCATTCAAAAGTATATTCCCCCCCATTTAGTGAAAGAATGGGTTCACAAATCTTATCAGCCTAGGGGGGATCTATCAACCGTCTAGAGGATTGTTTTAAATACTTTTGAAATCATAAGAAGGGGCCTTGCATGGAAAGTTGACTTGGGTGATCATGTTTATATTGGTTAGGACCCTTGGCCTGGAAGTGGTTGCGACCATCTCCTTTCTCCTCCCTTAATTGAATATCTCAAAAATAGGGCCATCACCAAGCTAGCCCATATAACCAATTTGACATCCACAACCATTTAGCGATAGGGTTGGAGATCTGCCACTGATCTAGACATTCCCATGGTCTTTCAGGTTTTGTGGAGCAATTATTTAAGGGCTTTACAATATGGCCATGCTCGATTATTAGATAGGGTTAATGAATTAGTATGGAATGTGTCTCTGTTTGGCTTCTATACTCCAAAGTTGGGATATGTTTACATTAATACTTAGATATTTCCTGTTGATCCCAAATGGTGGTGGAAAATAGCTTGGAAATTGCATTGTCCGCTAAAAGAAAAAAAAATTTCATGTGGTGCATCATTGAAAACAAAGTCCTAACATGGGATGTTCTTTGAAAATGGTTTGCTCACGGGCGTGGCCAATGTTCCCTCTGTCAGGATAATGATGAATCTATTAAACATCTATTTCTTTCTTGTCCATTTAGCCAAAAAATATGGTCGATTTGTAGCTCTGCTGGGGAAAAAAATGTTCAATGGTCTGGTCAATCCGTTGAAGGAGCTTGGAAATGTTGGTTGTCCTTCCCTTCTTCACGTGTCTTTAAAGCTCTTCCTCTGATAATTTTATGAGGGATTTGGATTGCTGAGAATTTCAATATATTCAAAGACAATGTATGTTCCCCTAGATTCATCACAACAGAAATAATGGCAATTCTTAGTCATTACCCCTAGGATAAAGATATTTGTAGAGTTCAAGTTATTGACGCTGAACATATTGATAATTCGATCCCATGGGCCTTCTTTGATAGGGCTTCCACAAATTTTTGTCAAAAGAGTGGGGGAGGCTTCAATTTACATATTTTTGACTCCTATTATTTTGATGTTTACATGGCTCTTGGGTCGAGCACACATAATCAAGTTGAAATCTTGTCCTGCATAAATCTTCTTTCATTTGCAATCAAGCGAGGGGTTCCTCATATTCAACTTTTTAGTGATTCTATGCTCGTGGTTAATTTGATGAATTATATTCAGTCATGTCGAAATATATATCTTGCTCCTCTTTTGGATGATGCTTTGTAGCTAAAAAACTCAATTGTTTTTTTTACATGTCATCGTCTATACATGGAACACAACTAGGATGTTGACAGATTATCAAAATCAACCCCATATTTGGATTAGGGTCTTTGGCAGATTACAAAGGTTTGTTTGGGTTCCAACCACTTATATTCACGTAGGGTTTTTCTAGAGCCTCATGTTCAACTGATCTGGGACCTTTCATAGTCATATAAAATATATATTCATGGACACTATGTTTATCAATGGTTTATTCTATAGACCTATGCTCTATGGTTCTATTTCATTAAAAGAACCTTTTCAGCTTGTTGTGATCTCTAGATTAGACATGTTTTTGTTTTAATTTGCATATACACTATGTGTGTTTACTAAATGTAATTTGTATTCTCTTAATAAAAATTACGTTTTTTTTCTTTAGAAATAAAAAACAAACACGATTTGTATACAAATCGAAAATATTCAGAATATCTAAAATATAAGGCTGTCCATCATGGGATGAATAATATATTTATATAAAAATGTTTGAATACAAAAGATATGAGATATATGAGATACAATTACAAATAAGGGTCCGCTTATATACCTAGGTAGGTGACCCTTCATGAACGGTCATGTCCTTATAGACATGTTTTTTCAATATAGTAATCATTATTTAATTAACCATTATTTATGATTATTAATATTTATATTATTGAATTTAGGCTTTTGTGATCCATATCAAATTTTGGAGAAGAATTTTCAGCAAAAATCACATCATAATTTCTCTTAATAAAAAAAACACATTTCTTTTAATAATTTAAATTATATTTAATTAATAATATATACATTTAATTAAAATTTAGATAAATTATTAAGATTATAATATAAAATAGTTTAAACCACGAAAAAAATACATATTCTTAATAATGATATTATTTTAATACATAAGAAAAAGTGATATCTTATGATGTGAGTTTTAAGTAAAATTTAATAATGGAAATTTTATTTTAAAATTTATATAATTTCGTCAATTTTATTATTAAAAATATTTGAAAATAAATTTGTAAATTATTCAGATTTTATAGTTTTTATAAAATTTAAAAATTTTGAAATTAAAAAAAATAGAAACAATTTATTTTCTATATTATAAACACAAAGGTATTTTTTTTTTTTTTTTTTTTTAAATTAAAAATAAAATTAACCCACAAAAATATTAGCCCTATAAAATTTTCAGCATGTGAAAATAACAAACCCTTTGAAAGCGAAATTAACGAACCCATTCGAAGTACTATCAGCCGCATGACCGGATACACTATACTATTATTATGATCTATTCTCTTTTTTCACGTAACAAATACCAACTTTATGAGGAAATATTTAACGCTTAGATATGCCATGTGGCGTGACATTCAAATAAAGCCTATTTGCAAAACCCTAAAACCGTTAAAACCCTAGACTATTAAAACTTGCGAAGAATTCCTTTTTCTTTTTGTTAGGACGTTTTGAGGATACAGGGAACTATTTGCAGAAGAAGAATTCTGCATCGTGCATTATTCGTCTGAGGGAAGATGAAGGTCCGTTAATTAATTATTTTCCTGTTTCTGTTTAGGTTTTATTAATAAACGAAATTACTTACACTAATTCATTTAAAAACCTTGAAATAACCCGGAAACAGATTTTTGCTTGTTGCTAGGCAGTGTTTTCGGGTATAGTGTAGATTCTGATGTGTATGCTATTTCCCATGGAAAACTCTGTAGTGGGTTTGCAGATTAACAATGGCCGCAAGATGGTTTATAACCAAAAAATAAAATATAAGCTGATTATTTCTTGTATTTTACACCTGAGCACCGTCAGTAATGAATTTTTTCCATTTATACTTGGCAAATCATTTATCTTTCAAGGCAGAGGTTCAAATCTCATCCATCCTTTGAGAGAGTTAAAGTGGCTTATTGGCCGCGTTAATTCGGAGCTGGGGTTCAAAGCGCCTCATGGGTACTAAATTTAGGCAAATTTGGAATTTCGAAGTGTTCTTAAAGTGATTCAAGGTCGCATATACATGTATATGCTCAGTCACCGCGTTTGGCATTTTTTTCAGAAGAATTGAATTTTGTTGTATCTTAAGCCCATAATTATCTAGGTAAGGTCTTCTAATAATCTGTAAAAAAAAATGCTAAGATTTGTTTTTTTGTTAAGTTTAATCGGTGCAAAAATGTTTAAGATCTGTGTTCTTTTAAAACATAATTTATAAACCGTGATGAAGAGAGCGGAGGTGTACATGGGCGGCCGCGGTGGTTAGGGTTTAACCTAGCTTCCCTTTTTCTGTTCAATGTTGCAACCCCATCCCGCAGAAGCCTTTCATTATTTTCCGCCCTGAGAGATCTGCCATTCATTGGTGAGTTGTTGTCTATCTCTGATGTTCTGAGAGAATTTGCTCTTGAAAGTGGCCATTGTGATTTGTCAGTAGGGAAGTTACAATCATGGGAATCTCACCCCTTCAAATGGATCCAAAGGAACTGTTTGCTTCATAGATTGAAGCATTCAAGTTATTAGTTATCACGAATAAGAGGGCCTAAGCCCTAGAAAGAGGTCTAAAGACCTCAGGTTGATATACTGACTGGAACGAGGTAGTAAGAAGGGTAGCCGAGGCCTTAAGGAGTAGTTCACAAGTTAGAGGGGAAGGGTTGAGAGGCCTCAAAGGGTTGACTGCAGGACCAAGTTATTTCAGGCTTAGGAAAAGGCCAGCAAAGGTTTAGGGTCTGATATTTATGGAAGAAGTACCTTCCAATAATTTTCTTGGATGAAAACACCTCCGGAGCCATCAGGGACAAGATCGGTCAAAACGTTAGCAGAGCTTAGCTAAAAGGAAATTAGCATACTTGTGATAAAAATTTGTGGAAGTGGATTTGGAGAAGATTCTATGAGAGGTGCTGCAAATAATTATTGACAGATGGTGCCACCTACAATAAATAAATTATGATAAACTCCCCTTCTTTTGCAATTCTTGCCATGAGTAGAGCAACTCCCTTTCAAGTGCAACTATTGCTTGAAGACTTGGGATGAATAGGCTCTTACTAATTAGTGTTTGAATGAAAAATTGCTTGAAGACTTGCGAGGAATAAACTCTTACTAATTGGTGTTTGCAACTGTTCAGCCTAACAAAGCATAATCCAATTATGCTAGTCAATAATTAGGTAACAAACAATCTAAGGTGACACAATAAACAAATATAATCTAGGAAGGATTGTTCAAAGTGCACATTAATGACTTTGAGGTGCTTGAGAATTTAGAATCTATGGAAAAGGAAAATGAGGACATAGAGGGCTAACCACTATAGGAAGAGCCTAAGGTTGAAATCAAAGCCCGTATCAAGATTAACAAAGATTAAGAGGTTGTTCTAGGAGTAGAAACCTTACAAGCCTTACTAGTTGGAGATGAAAAAGCAATCAACCAATTTTAGGGTCTTCTTAAAAAATGGGGAAATGACCAAGTGCTTCTAGAAAGACATTGCTAAGCAGTGTTGCAAACATCTTGATTTAATCATGAAAAAATTGTGATCTTTTGGCTTACCGCTAATGTTTGTCGATTTTTATGGATATTTTGGTGGTATCTTAATTGTTTCGATGTTTTGATTTGTATCAATATTTTCTTGACTTTTACGATTTTTTGTTTTGTTTTTTGGACCCTTGCCAATTTTATCCCAACGCTAATGTTTGCAACTTACTAGGGATGTTGTCCATGAATACTTTGAAAGTGGGTGTCAACTTTGAATACCCTTGGATTAGGTGCACTAGTCTTTGTTGATGGGCTTACTAGGGATGCTGTCCATGAATGTGGGGAAGCATCCCTTTAGTTTCCCCACAAAGATTTAACTTGGAAAAAAAGGATGTATGATTCTCTTTGTCAAACTTAATGACATATTTTTATCGTACTTTTTTGCATAGATGAATTTCTATACAATATATATAGAATCTTCTATATATACATAACAATAAAATACCCCATTTTGCTATGGATTGTCATTCTTCCTAGACAAAATGTAGATATTTTATTTTTAAACCATAACAAATTTTTTTATTCATCTTAAAATCTATATTTGGGGCGCAACCTCATATCAAAGTTAACAAAATTTGAAGGATTAGGATATGGTAAATAGTTCATTCCATTTGCTTGAATTCAAAAAGAGCTAGTTGAAATGGGTTGCATTAGTATAGTATCTAGTAGTATATACTTTCCCAAAAATGCCTATAAATTTGCCTGATTTTGTAACATTACATATCTTGGAAGTTGGAGTTTTAGTACCTCTTTGAAATCCTTCCCTATCTTGAATTGTGATTGGTGCATTAAGATCATGAATATCTAACATTGAATGATTTACTGAATTTCCAGTGGAAGGGAGCCTTGTTGCCTCTGACTTAAGGTCATTGGAACAACCTCAATTTGTTGGTACAGATTGGAAATCTTGTTGCCAAATCTTTGAATTAGAGTTTTGTAGTCAATTATCATATCCATTGGTGCAGTTAGACTGGAAACCATATGATTGTACCTCAATTACAGGCAAAGAATGTCATACTATAGTTGTTACAATTGTTGTGCTTCCTACTATCCCAGAGTTGTTCCACCATTACCTTGTGAATTGGCCATCACTTCCCCAAATCCATGTCACTTCCAATGTCGTTCAAACTTTTCAGAGGACTTGTGAAGGTAATCGAGACTTTAAGTTGTGTGTTCATCATGCAACACGCAAAATAGACCATCACCCCAAAAGCACGACGTAGGAATTGTGTGCGGGATGGGCCCTTTAGAGGACTTGCAAAGGTAATCAAGACTCTAAGTTGCGTGTTCAACATGCAACATGCTAGTAATTGCTGTGGGCTAGAAAAAACAATATAACGCACGACTTTCCTTTCTGAGACAAATGCCTCGAATGGAAGCTGCCCAACATTGGTAATCACAAGTATTGGATTTAAGGAAAGGTTAAAGCCCTTATCACCATACCTTTTTGTTGGTTCCTTGTGCCATCATAATAAATCATATTGAATGCACAATGGAGATTTCGTTGCTCTTAAAGCATTAGCACAACTAGAGCTCTAGTTGCGTTTGAAACAATGATTCTGAGACGAGCATCGATCACCATTCTTGGCTTATCCCTCTTAATACCACATATTTCCCATGTTGTCATTAATGGAGATTTAAGTCGTATTGTTATATTGATGCAAGTTGTCTTTGAAGCACAATGAAACTCATAACTAACTAGACAAATGAGCTTGGACAACTTGTGCCCTCCTTTGCCACATGCATCTGTGATACAAAATGACTTCATGTCCGGGTCAAATATACTCTGCTATTTCAACATGGCTCTAGACATCAACCTAGGGTAGAGATTGGGAGCATTCCATCAGCCTTTTCATGTTGACGCATGGGAGATATCTTTAACACCTCCATGCCTCGGTACTTTTAACTTTGTCACCTATGACCAATACTTAAGGTGGCCAAATACCAAGATAAATAATATAAAGTACAGACAATGAGCATAGTCACTTCTAGTATAATTTTGGTTCGTCATAAAGGAATCAAACTTGTACAACTGCCTGGGAAACTACTTTAGGCCATACAACAATTTCCTCAACTTGCAAACTAATCATCCATTGCAATGTCGTGCAAAACCTTTTCGTTGTTCCATGTAATTCAACAATTGGCAAAGGATTTCATGGAAATCTATACTTTCCATTTGAGAGTAACCTTTTGCGACTAGTTTGGCCTTGTACCTTTCAATATTACCATCAACACCTCTCTTCAATTTGAAAATCCACTTGCTTCCAACAACTTCTTATCTTTCAGAAGTTATACTAGATATCAAGTTCCGCTCCTTTCCCAGGCATTAAATTTTGGTAGTTGTGGTCGGTATTCTTCACTACAAATTGACCCTAAAGAAGAATAAAAAAGAAGAAATTTGATATCTAAATTTTGAATTTATTTTTTGCCTAAAAAATGTATGGTTGACTCCAATTGTTTAAGTCGGCCCAAGACTAATAGATGTGCCCCTTGGGGCAACTTAGGTTGCTATAAATGATTCACTCGAGCTCCTGCGCTTGATACAATTCAGAGCTCAACAAAAACAATCTATTGTTTGTTCAGATGTGAGAAAGAGAGAGAGGAGAAGACGACAAAAGTTCGATTTGCATTGACCAAGACTATTTCTGTTTTGTTTGATCAAGATTTTGGGCGGTTGATCGAAACTATTTCTAGGTAGTTTGATCGTAGTTGACTAGGGTTTCTGAGGTAGTTGTAGGAGGTCGAAATTTGCCTTGTTTGACTAGATTTTGACCAAGTTGCAGGAGGGCGGAAAAGTGGTATGTTTGACCAAGTTTGACTTGTTGGATTTTGTGGTTAGTTTGACAAATTTTTACTAGGAAAATCAAATTGGACTTTTGATGATTTGAATAATTTATCCTAAAAGATTGTAGGGTTTTACTTAGGGTTTTCCTAGGGTAAAAAATTGTCTCTTGTGTTTGACCGTCTCTTCATGACCCTACTATCATTATTATTTCACTTGAGATTTTCTATGTATAATTGCTTAATGATAAATGTGGCACAAGAAGGATTAATTAAGAAATTATTGGAAAGTAATTATTTGACTAGAAGATCATGCAAAATCAACATGCAATCAGAGCATAGGTGAAAGAGCAACGTTGATGAAGTTTTGTTTGAAATTGAGAGTCCAAGTTTTGTAGCTCTTAGTTTAGGGTAGGAGAGCTCAAACCAATACGAAAAGATCAATTAATGATTCTTTTGACTGTCTTAGGAAGGAGATGTTTCTATTGTCTATTGCTTCAAGGAGACTAAGGGTTTGTTTTATATTTAAAAAGAGTGCTGAAGTCCTTAGGTTGATATATTGGCTTGAATGAGGTAGTAAGAAGGCTAGTTGAGGCCTTAAGGAGTAGTTCACATGTTAGAGAGGAAGGGTTGAGAGGCCTCAGAGGATTGAGAGGAGGACTGAGTTATCTCAGGCATAGGAAAAGGCCAACAAAGGTGCCTTAGGGTTTGATATTCATTGAAGAAGGGCTGGCCTAGCCCTAGGAGTTTCTAGGACTGAATTTGTTTTAGAAGTCTGTGCCCAAGTGTTAGCCAATATTCTATTGATGGCCTTAGCCCTAGTTGTAGGAAGGCCAAAGGGCCTAAGTTCAAGAACAAGGAAGCCAGGAAGCCTCAATTAAGAGGGTAGAAGAAGCTAAAATATGCCAAACCCTTGAAGAGGCCAATGAAGTTGTCTTTTTGTGTAGGGGACTTGTTAAAGTTTGTTTAATGAAGTTTGAGTAGCATGGTTTAATGCTTCCTAGAATTGTAATCCCTACTTTTGAACCTCAGATTGTGGAGAAGACTATTCATTATAAGATGATTATGAAGTCTGTTAGCAGTTGTGTATACAAGACAAGGAGCTTTTGATTGATACCTTGCATATGCTATTGAAAATAAACTATACTACCAAGGTGACATTACTTAATTCTTGCTAGAATGGATTGGAAGATTGGTTGATTTAATGAAGCTAGAACCATACAGAGCTAATCTTTAGTTCCTAGTTCTCAGATTGACACTTACCATTGTTTGAAGAAGGCTTCAACAAAGTTTTAAGTAATCTCAATATGCTTCTCTCTTTGAAGGGTATAAAACCATTCTCTCAAAATTTGAAAGAAGAATGTTGCCATTAATCTTGTACTATTGTGGAAATGAGGTTAAATAAGAATTTTTGACAAGTATGTGATGCCTTGTATATGCTGTTGAAGTTTGCATTGGCAGAGATATGTTAAGTAGATTGAAAGTTAAAAGCAAGAAGAGTCATAACACATTTGCGCTAAAATATGACCTCCGCTCTTTGAAGAGTTGATAGACTTAGGGTTTTGTAAAAGCTTTAAAAGCCCTGAAGGTTATGACTTGATAAAGGGTTTGTGAAACCCTAGAACATGACCAAGAATGTTGAGTAGGAGTATGCACTTAACTATCATTAGCTTGCAGTTGAGTCGTTGGTGTGGATGGACAAACTCATGAATGAAGAAACTCTAGCTCATGCAAGGAAGGAAAGGAAAGCAACATGCTGATGATGAGTATGAGGATAATGAGTTTGTAGATGGATTTCAATGATTTTTGCAAGAAGGTAAGGATCATGAGAGAGTTAACAATTCCCTACAATCCTTAGATCAAAAGATAAGCACTTTATATCTTTCTTCCTCGATTATTGTTTTAGTTTTAGTCAACCTCTTGTCTTTGTATCTTTTGCCTGGTTATAATTGTTTCTTCCATGACCTCCTAACGAGGGTGGTTGCAGATACATCATGAAGGCTTCTAGGGCTTTGGCAGCAGATGGAAGCATTAGGAAGAATGAAGAAAAGCTTGTGGCAAGAGGATTCTCCCAGTATTGAGCATAAAGTTAGCTAGAGTGATTTGTGCTGAAGAGGGAGGAATTGTACTGACATCTAAAATCGTGCCTGATGACCGTAAGAACTCCTAGTTCATAGGGAGTAGACAAGCCAACAAGTTTGAAGGATGCCATGATAGAGAAAATTGTGCCAAAGAGAAGTCAATGGTGACTACTGTTAGAAAATGTAACTAGGTTCGGTCTTCATAATGATCTTTGTACTTATATCATTGTATATTTTATGTAAAAGAGAGAAGAAAAATAAGTAAAATAATAATAATTATTTTATTAGATAAGCACATTCTTCATGCTTCTAGGATTTGTTGAGTCAAAGAGTCAAAGTCCTATTTGGACCTATTTTAAAGAAAAAAGAAAAATAATTTTTAAATATATAATTTGGGTCAAAAACCCCTCTAGATGCCAAGTCGGCCCTTTGCTAATGGACATGTCTTTTCAAACCCCTCTGGATAGTATAAATAGAAGGAGAGTTGAGCTCATTGACACACAATTCACATGATTTGATTTGAATTTTTGCAAAAGGAAGGAGGGTCAAAATCTGAAAGAAGGGTTTTCCAGGAGCTTGAGTTTGTGGAACTTCTGCCTTGATGTATCTCTTGTTAAAGATCTGTTTTGATGATGAATATGCTGCTAGTCTCTTGCTGTTGATGAATTTGCTATGGAAGGTTCTACTTGGCATCTAGAAGGGTCATGGGTCTTGGATATCTCACTTTGATTTGATTTTACAAGAAGATAATTTTTTTGGGTTTCCCCCTTGGAGGAGTTTTGCCACTTGCAAACTATATCTTGTGTTTATTGTTTTTCTTGTGATCTTCATGTTTTGTAAGCTTGATAATGCTTTGATGAAGAAGAAACATAATTAAGCCAACAAATTTTACAAGCAGTTATCAAGAAAGAGAAATTTAATTGAAATTGCAAAGCCTCTCGATTTCTCAATAACTTCCAAGTGGATCTACGAGATCAAGTATGCAGTAGATGGTGACATGGAGAAGTATAAAGCGAAATTTGTGAGGATTCTCCCAGAAAGAGGGAGAGCACTATGAGGAGACACTTGCTCCAATTGTCAGAAGGACTCACGTGACAAAGGTAGCAACAATGGCAGGAGGATTTGCTTCCGTGATAAAGAGTTGACCTCTGAGATTGAGATGAAGGATCTTGGTTGGATACATTACTTGGGATTAGAAGTGTGGTAGAAGTCGGTTGAGATCTTCCTTGGTCAAAGGAAGCATATTATTATGATTTTTTTGAAATTTGGGATGATGGACAACTAGTATGTGGCCACTCCCATGGTAACTAATCTTAAGAAGCTGAGTGGTAGAGGGAACAACCAGGATCGCCACAATAGGATTTGTTTCAGTGTTAAAGGGAGCACCTATCCAGGGTGATCGAAAAATAGCTATGACACAACATGTGTTGAGGTACTGGCATGGTACAATTGGATATGGATTGGGATACATCTCAAATGGTGAAGTACAACTGTATGGATTCATAGATTCTAATTGGGCAAGAAATACTGAAGACAAGAAGAGCATATCAGGATGTTGTTTAGTTTGGGTTCTGCTATGATATCCTGGATGAGTAGGAAGCAATTTGTCGCACTCAACACTGCTAATGCTGAGAATATTGCAACTTGTTTGGCAAGTTGTAAAGCAGTGTGGCTTTAGAAGTTACTCACAAGATTGTTTGATCAAGTGTAGGCGATGACCATGATGACAAGTCAAAGCACATTAAGATCATGGTACCACCACTTCCGAGACATGGTACAAAAGGGAGCAGTGAGGCTCCAATGCATTTCTATGGACGAGTAGGTTGTTGATATTCTCAGAAAGCCATTGTCTTAGGATGAAGTTTGTATACTTTAGGGACAAGCTTGGAGTGGTTGATAATGCTTCCCTTGGTTAAAGGGAGTGTTGATGTTGTAGCATCAAAGGGCTGAGATTCTCCCTAGGTCAAGGGTATTGACCAGGAGCCATGTAATGTGGATAGGGAGATTGGCTCAGATAACATCAAGGCTCAAAGTGCACCCCTGGTCAGGGGTTGCTTGACCATATTGCCATTGGTTATTTGGCTAGCGAGTTGAGTGAGTGCCTTATAGCATTAGGCAAGTTTTTTACCATTCAATAACATGTGACAACATGTGGGAGTGGTAAATGGGCCCAGGTTTCCACCATTGGTCAGGGGATTCTTGACATGGATCCAAGTGATGGCTTGTTGAGTTGGTGACCCAAGACTAGTCTTGTTGACCCTTGTTAGAAGGTTCTAACCATATTGCCATGGGTTTTGGTTTGTGGGTGATTAGATCCATTAGCAAAAGGTATGTGACTAGTGGGTGAATAGATTCCTTTGCATGATGCTAATGCAAGGTGCTATCCACAATGTAGTGGATGGATACATCAACATAGCTAGATCATTCAATCTTTTCTTGGGGTGGAGAAAATTTTCTTCAAAATGTACATTTGAGGAATTCAAAGAGAATACTTCCCTAGCTAAAAGGGAGTGTTCATTTTTGGTAGCTACGGTCGGTATTCTTCAGTGCAAGTCTACCTTAAAGAAAAATGAAAAAGAAGAAAATTGAAATTTAAAATTTGAATTTAATTTTTGCTTTCAAAATATAAGGTTGGCTCTAATTGTTTAAGTCAACCCAACATTAAGGGATGTGCCCCTTAGGGCACCTTAGATCACTATAAATGAAGCACTCAACCTCCTCCACTTGATACAATTTGCATCTCACCAAAAACCATATGTTCTCTGATGACATGTGTGGAGGAGAGAGAGGAGAAGAATTCAAAAGTTTGACTTGTGTTGACCAATAATTTCTATTCTATTTGACTGAGATTCTGGGCAGTTTACCGAATTTGTTTCTGGTTAGTTTCATCGTAGTTCACTAGGGTATATGATGTAGTTCTAGGAGGCTGAAATTTGACCTGTTTGATCAAACTTTGACCAAGTTGCAGGAGGCCGAAAAAGTGGTATGTTTGACTAGGTTTGACTTATTGGATTTTCTGGCCAGTTTGACAAATTTTGACTAGGAAAATTTGATTGTACTTTTGATGAATTGAATAACTTCTCCTAAGAAAAGATTGCTAGGTTTTT
This sequence comes from Pinus taeda, assembly GCA_000404065.3. Lineage (NCBI taxonomy): Eukaryota > Viridiplantae > Streptophyta > Pinopsida > Pinales > Pinaceae > Pinus > Pinus taeda. Next base: position 33,068 of record APFE030798264.1, read on the forward strand.
CCCTAGTTAGGGTTTTCCTATGGTAAAAATGTGTCTCTTGTGTTTGGCTTCTCTTCATGATTTTAGAATCATTATTATTTTACTGTAGAGATTTTTTTATGTATAATTGCTTAATGACAAATGTGACACAATGACACAAGAAAAATTAATTAAGAAATCATTGAAAGTAATTATTAGACTATAAGATCATGAAAAATCAACACAAGGCATCCATTTCTTGTCTATAAGATCATGAAAAATCAACACAAGGCATCCATTTCTTCTTTCATTGTTGCCATCCATTTGGCATTATTGATATCATCTACTGCTTCTTGAAAAACAAGAAGGTTCCCTATAAGCAAAGCAATAGATGAAGTGAAATCACTATGCCGTTTAAGAGGTGTTTTATTTCTTGTGTAGATCTTTTTCGGTGTTGGTTTTGGACTTTCAACATTTTCCCGAATGTCTTCAATATCTAAAACTTCTTTATCATCATAAACTTCTTCTTGCTTCCATGTGTTTGTGGATGGTTCAATCTCAAATTGGATTTGTTGATTTGGTGCCTGTTTCTGTTTCAAAACATCTTATGCATGATCTGATTTAATAAGAGAAGATTCTTCAAATATCATAGCTCGGTTGATGACAATTTTTTTCGGTAGTAGGATCCCATAGCCTATATCCCTATCATAACCATCAAAGGTGTATTTCTTCGACATAGGGTCTGAAGGTTGATCACAACATTTTTTTCTTAAATTTGAATAATCATAAAAATGACCCGTTCATACCTCTTTAGGAATTTTGCATTTTATTGGAATAGATGGTGATTTATTCACTAGATAACAAGCAACATTGACTACTTTTGCCTACAACTCTTGTTGCGAACTAACATTGCTTAGCATTTCTTTTTGCTTTTTCTAGAATTGTCCTATTCATGCATTTTGCCACACCATTTTGCTGATGAGTATTAACTGTGGTTTTGTGTCTCTCAATTCCAACTTCCTTGCAATATTGTTCAACTTGTAAAGAAGTGAACTTACCTTTGTTATTTGTTCTTAGACATTTGATTGCCTTGCCAATTCTCTTTTTAACCATAATTCTAAATTGTTTAAAGGTTATAAATACGTCAATTTTTCTTTTTAATACATAGACACATATTTTTCCAATTAAATCATCTAGAAATGAAACAAAATATAGGATCAATAGGGGATGACCCTCGAAGATCAAAATGAATGTAATCAAGAGTACCTTTACTACTATTGCTGCTTGCTTAAAATTTTTGTCTACATTGTTTTCAAAATATGCAATGTTTCTAGAAACTTAAATTCAAAGATTTCAAGTTTGGAAGTAGCTTGCAGTTTATCAATACCTGTAGTCCCTCCTTGCTCATATGACCCAACTGTTGATGCCATGAACAAGTGGATTTTTCCGCCTCCTCTGATGCCACTACTGTTTCGTTGTTCTGAGTGCTTCCATCCAACTTGTAAAGGTTCCTTGTCTTGGTAACCTTGACGACACTAAAGCACCCTTGGATACTTTTAGTGCTCTACCTGGACCTGTCCATTTATAACCTCTCGAATCCAATGCTCCCAAAGAATTTAGATTTTTCTTTAATTCAAGTACATGTCTCACATTTGTTAATGTTTGGACAATATCATCAAACATATTGATTTTGACACTCCCAACCCCAACAATCTTATAGGATAAGGACAAATTCACCATCAACTTGTATGTTGAAAACCAATTTTATGCAAACACATGATCAAATGTGCCAGATTCTAATAGCCAATCTTCATAATATTTAGGAACATTAGAAATTGTTAATACTTCATTGATCATACTTGAACTTGATTCAATTGGATTTGTCTCCTTTATGGTATCTTCCTTGGATTCCTGTCTTTTTTAGCAATCTTTCTTTAGTTGCCCTTATTTGTTGTAGAACCAACTTCTCATTTTACTCTTCTTGCCTTTTGCTGAATTTACCTCTTAATTTATCTCCTTTCTCTTTGGAGCAACCTCCAATCACCATTGCTTTTAGCATTGAGGTTTCAATGCTTGATTTCCTCCTCACCTCTTCAGGCAAGAGAGGTTGAACAACAACTTCAAATTCAAAAGTTTCCGTTGTGCTTAAGCTTATGGAGATTACAAGATGGTCTCATGATTCATGCAACAAACACAACAATGTAACTGCCTTATCTTCGCCATCGAGTTGGCTTTTATACTATTCAATCGACAAATAAGAGTATTAAACACATTTAGGTATTTGCAATTTTTGTACCTTCTTTCATCTTCAAGTTGTAGAACTCCCTGTTTAAGTAGATCCGATTCAACAAGGATTTCGTCATATATACAGACCTTCCAACTTGGTCCACAAGCTTGCTATTATCACTTCTCGAATTATGTTGAATAAAACATCGTCACTGAGACAATTGAATTGTATTGAGGGCTTTAGCATCTAGGTCCTCCCATTCATCATCGGTCATATCACAAGTGTCTTGCTACTGCTACCCAACTCCTTATGCAAATCTTGTTATACTTGTAGACCTTATGTAACTTCCACAATACAAAAATTCCTTTCCAATTAAAATTTTCAACTTCAAATTTTGTATTTGCCATTATTCTTAACACCATCTTCTTCCAAAAAAAAATTAATTCTACAAATCGAAAATAACTACTTTCAAGAAAACTTGTTTAGAAACCCCATTCAAATTTTGTTCCCTTTTTTCATAAAACCCCATTCAAATTCTGTTCCTTGTTTCATAAACCTTGCCTCGTTTCAAAATCCCCTTTGAAACTCTATTGTATAATTGGTTTCTTTATAGATTTGAATGTTAAAAAAAATTGAATCTATGCTAGGGTTTTCTTCACCAAAGGTTTTGTTCACATAAATTCTTTAGACAAAGTTTTTTTAACCAAGGGTTTTATTCACAAAAATTCTTCAGACAATTTCCATTCACAAGATTCTTTTCCTTCAATAAAAATCTTTACTAGGGTTTTAGGTTCTTCAAAAAATTAGATAAATACTATGAAATTAAAATATGTTGTACTCGTTTTGTAGTGAGCTCGTTTTTTGGTGGTGTCTATGACTTCACCCCCGACGTTTACGACTTCACTCCCATTTGCTCTTCCTCTCATTTGTCGGCTTGGGATTCTGTTTAGTAGTTTCTTCGTCCTAACAACTTAGACTCTTCTACAAAAGCGGCTCAAAAAATGTAGCCTCCTTTGTTGGACCGTCACTTTTGTGCACAACTCTAAACTCTGGTGGAATGTGGCTCTAAACTTTTGTACCCCAATTTCTCTCCTTGCAAAATGACGACGCGACCTGTTTCCTTTGTATGCAAGTTCTATCTCGTCACTCTAGCGGATAGGGTTTCCTTTAGTTATGTGTGACACTTTCTTTCGATGTAGGCTTCCCTATGTGCAATGGTCCAAACACTTTCCTTTGATTTGGCTTCTTTTACTTCGATTTAATCTCCTAACTCACATTTTTGATATCACTTGTTATTCAGAGTTTGTATACAAAATCATTCACAAGAAAAATGGCACACAAAATGTATATCAATACAACCTTGACAATTTGTTAAGGAAACATCCACGGGCAAGGCAAATAGGATTTTAACATATGTAGTAGGAACCATTACAATAGTTTTAATAACAATCTTTTGGTTTGTAAACTACCTCCGTTAGTATAATCACAACAAAATTTACATTAGTACATTAGTTCTACATTTTCTTTTAAGCATTGTTGTCTTATTCAAACAATAAATTGATGGGTGGAACATGCCAATTTTACACAAGAAGGGAGAGGGTGTTCACTTGCTTGACATTATAGTTTAAAGTACTTTCTAATTGGGTTGGCTCCATGGTTAATGTGAGGATCATTATGAAATTGGCTGGAAAGAGTCTTGATTATAATCTTAATATCACCTATTTTTTTCTTGATTTTCTTTGTTTCTGTGTGTGCATTATTTGTTGTGATGTGATAACATTCCACATCTAGTATGGAGTTCAACACCAATAAAATGTGATGAAAAATTTAACTCAACTTGGCATCTTGGGTGGCCATTCCAATTTGTAATGTCGGATTGTATTTTTTGAGTTGCCAATGATGATTAATTTCTAAATATTTTAGGATCTGGTTAGGTTACCCCTGTAACAGAGTGTAGACTTTTGCCTAGTTGTCGGAGGCTAGGCTTAGATTCCATGAATAGGTGTATTCAGTAATTCCTTTAGGGTAAATGAGAACACCTCTGGCACCTCCCACCCTTGAATTCTCTTTGTCAAACTTAATGGTGAGTTGCATCATAATTTTTTACATTGACGGACATTTTTGAATTACATTTCGTTTAATTGAAACATGATTGAAAACTAGGTGACTTAGTGTGTATGTATATCATTCACAATCTTTTATCTAGCCATAAGAATCAAATTCTCATTTTTGCTTATGATTGGGCATTCTTTCTCGACAAAATGGATTTCAATATCCATGGCTACTTGCCATTAAAAAACTCTCTAAAGGTTTTGTGGGTTAACATTGGCTGAGATGATAATTGTTAACCAAGTATTATATACAAAATATTTTACCTCTTCGAACCTTGAAGTGAGTTGAGGCAATACGTGTCGCATAGTTTTCTTTGTACATGTATATGTGTGCATATTCTGAGGTTCATTGTTACTTACTGTTTAAAACCTTGTGGATGGTATGTAACTTAACATTGTCTGCAAGGATAACTACCAATCAAATATTAATCTATGTCCAAGCTTTTAAACTATTATAGTTTTCAATTGCACCTAATAATAATTATTGGTGATAAAGCCTAAGAAATTTTGGAATTGTCCTTGAGTTAGCTTTCCCTCTTTTTTGATTGTGCACTCCAAGTTTTAAACTTGGCTCAGAATGTCGATTGCTAGGACTTACCTCTAGACCATAGTCAAATATATGACTATGGTGAAGTCAATGTGAGTTTTCCATTTTGGTTGAAGTGTCCTTGACTTAGCTTTCCCTCTTTCTTGAGTGTGCACTCCAAGTTTTGAACTTGGCCCAGAATGTTGATTGCTTGGACTTACCTCTAGACCATAGTCAAATATATGACTGGTGAAGTCAATGCGAATTTTTCATTTTGGTTGAAGTGTCCTTGACATAGCTTTCCCTCTTTCTTGAGTGTGCACTCCAAGTTTTGAACTTGGCCCAGAATGTCGATTGCTTGGACTTACCTCTAGACCATAGTCAAATATATGACTATTTTGAAGTCAATGTGAGTTTTTTGTTTTGGTTACCTGGCCTTAATTTTTCTAATGAAGAGAGTTTTAATAGGACTTTGGGAAATGCCTGTTTTTCATTTTGGTTAGCTGTGCTTGATTTCTCTAATAAAGAGAGTTTTGATAGGATTTGGGGTACCAATTTGAATTCTCATAATTCTGGTCCATTTTTTTTTCAAGCCTAGCTATGGCTCAAGTAGTTGCCCTTGGCCTAACTTTCCTTCTTTCATGAGTTTGCCCATTAAGTTTTGAACCCAGGCCAAAATGTTAGGTGCTCCTTCTTTATTTGAAAGAAAGCCTCATGAGGAAACCCATCAGCATAGACTAGTGTGCCTCACCCAAAGGGATTTGAAATAGACCTAACTTTCCCTCTTTCTTGAGTGTGTTCCCCAAGTTTTGAATTGGGCCATAATTTTAAGTGCTCTGACCTTTTTGGGTCTATGGAAAACCTCGTGGAGAAATCTTAAGGGATATTTGTCAATATTCATGGATAAGATCTTTAGGAAACCTGCTGGCATAGATCATTGTCTTTGCTCAGGGGAATTTGAATTGGGTACCTACTGGCATGGAACTAAGCAAATGCCCAACAATATTGTTTTTGCTCAAGTGCTTTGACTTAAATTTACTTTTTGTGAATTTCACTTGAATTTTTCATTAATAGACTTGTGAAACTGACTTGAATTTTTCATCGGCTTGATTTTTCTAAGGGTGAGAGAATGGATATGGCTTTGGGACACCATCTTGAATACATCCTTTTAATTATATGTTCTTAATTTCTCTAATGAAGAGAGGTTGGATAGGACTTTTTGAAGCTGGCCAGAGTTCTTCATATTAGTTAATTGGATTAATTTCTCTAATGAAGAGAGGTTAGATGCCTTTGTGAAGTGAACTTGAATTCTTCCTTTTGGTTAATTGGGTTTAATTTCTCTAATGAAGAGAAATGCCAATACACAAAATTTTCATTACATTTGAAGATTAATATTAAAATCAGTGGTTAGAGGTTTTATGTAATTCACAAGTTGCGCAGTTCAAGGTCAGAAGGCTGAAGCTTATGTGGTGGTTTGAGAAATTCTACTACTGTTCTTATGTTTGTTATCTTGTAGATGCCAATTGCAACATTCATGTCTGATAATTTCTTCAGGGTTAAATCTGGATATCTGCTACATGAAATATGATGAAACGAATAACTTGAAAAGGAATGCACACAAAATTTTGTTGAGGCTCTCCATATCTTAATCTATTATATGAATTGCAATGACAATTATTATTCTTCTAAAAAAGATTGTGCTGCTGTTGCACTTGTTGTTACCGATGTGCAGTGAAGGATCATTTTCTAAAAAATATTTTATATCATTTTATCAAATTATAAATGGAGCTTCGTTCAGTTTTCTACTGTTAATTGCTTATGTTCATTTATTATTGCTTTCTAATATTGCAGTTGAACTTTTGATGCAGTTCAATATTGCAAATCCTACTACAGGGTGTCAGAAGAAATTGGAAATTGATGATGATCAGAAACTGTGAGTAGCGTTTGTTATTGTCATGCCACAGTTTTATGTTTATCATGCATAGAAAGCATACAGAATATAGAAAAAACATACTGAAGTAGCTCAACAATTAACATTGGAATTAAGGTTTTGAATTTCATTTTTTAAGAGTCTGCAATTGAGACCAATTAAATTTGCATTTTGTTGATCTGCAAGATTTGAGTGTATTTAAATCCTGCAAGCTTTACTTTATATAGTTTAATTTCTGTGAAAACGCCCAACTAAACGCTGTTACGATGTATGGCCTGTCAGCAATCATGCACTAACTCAATCGGAATCCCTCATGAAGTTCCATTTATCTTTTTCAGTTTCCTAGTTCAAGAAAGAACTATTCTTGTAATATGCACCAGTATCATGCCACTACGCTCTGGGATTTCCCTTAGTTTGGTCTTTGTAACCATGCCGTTTGGTTTTTTAGAATTTCCCATGGTTGGTCTTTTATTTTAAATTTCTATTTTTTAATGTTAATCTTTTACTTGGAATGAAACAAGGGAAACCCCAGAATACTTCCCCACATTTCCTGGATGGTTGGCCCTAATTACAGGCCTCGACCCAAGGAATCCAAAGAGAGTCGAACCAGTGATCAGCAACAACTAGCAATAATATCAAAGAACTTCACGTCTGGCTCTAGACCAATTGACTCATTGAGCTACCTTGGGGCTAGTTTGCCCAAAATTTTATATCCAATAGCGATATTATTTCCACAAGCACATGTTAAAAAAAGTTCATGTTTATCTACTTGTAGCTGCTTGGTGTTTGTAGCCTTAAATTCTTTGTAATTACTGTGACCTGTAAGCCAAAATTTGGTTGGTCTGACTTCATGCTTTGTTTACTTCTTGAACAGCCGTGCATTCTATGACAAAAGACTTTCCCAGGAGGTCAATGGAGATGCCCTTGGTGACGTATGTTTATTTCCTTCCAGGCTTGTGACTTTTTCTTTATTTGTTTTCATTATTTCTGAGAGTGATTACTGGCGTTCTGTTGTTTTCATTATTTTTGAGAGTGAGTGATTACTGGTATTTTGTTGTTTTTATTTTACTTTTAATTACAGGAATTCAAGGGCTATGTCTTCAAAATTATGGGAGGATGTGACAAGCAAGGATTTCCCATGAAACAAGGAGTCCTTACTCCAGGCCGAGTTAGACTCTTGTTGCACAGAGGTGCTACTAATTTAACACCGCCTTTTATTTTTAGTAATTGGGGCTCTATGTTCAATTCTTACTTATTATTGCCATGTTCAGGTACACCTTGCTTCCGGGGGTATGGCAGGCGTAAGGGAGAGCGAAGACGTAAATCAGTGAGAGGATGCATTGTGAGCCAGGATCTGTCTGTATTGAACTTAGTTATTGTGAAAAAGGGTATATGCAATGATTCTTACATGCTATGCAACATGCTTCTATCTGTTTTTCTACGATCGGTGAAATTTTGGATCCTGATATTTTTGTTTTCTGGTTAGGTGAAAATGATCTTCCTGGTCTCACTGACATTGAAAGGCCGAGGATGAGGGGGCCCAAGAGGGCATCTAAGATAAGGAAGTTGTTCAATCTTTCAAAGGATGACGACGTGCGACAATATGTTAACACATACCGTCGAACTTTCGTAACAAAATCAGGTTTGCATATCTTTTAAGACTGCTTTTCTGTTGTGCATGGATGACAGAGGCCACTGAAGGTGTGCTCACATGAATTCCTCAACTTTTTTAATGACTTGCCTGTGAGTTGTCAATGTTGTTTTAGGTAAGAAATGCAGCAAGGCACCTAAGATCCAGAGACTGGTGACTCCCCTAACACTGCAAAGGAAGCGCAGTAGAATTGCAGAAAAGAGGAAGCGGGTTGCTAAGGCCAAGTCAGAGGCAGCTGAATACCAGAAGCTCCTTGCAACGAGGTTGAAAGAACAGCGCGACCGTAGAAGCGAGAGTTTGGCAAAGAAGAGAGCAACCCGCTTATCTTCAATTGCATCAAAACCATCTTCTACGGACTAAGCAATAATTCTGATTAAAGAGGAAGATGTGTTTCTCTACACGGAGCTGAGTTTTTTTTTCCATAGTTAAGTAGTTCACTAGCTATAGTGAGAAAGTAGTTCACTCGCTATAGTGAGATAGTGAGAATGCGGATATTTGAATTATGGATGTTTGAGCAGAGTTTTTAATGATTTAGTGGTTTTGAACTTCTTTTCGAGAAGCTAGTCTCTTGTTTTCTTTGGCTAGTAGTTGGTTAGGATATTAGTCTCTTTCTGTAATAAATGCAAGATTTTGTAAACGTTATTGGAGTGCTGGGTGTGGTACTGTTACGAAGAGCAAATAATATATGAATATTATATAGGGGTTCTAAATAGTGTGTAACGTTTGGGAACTTGCGAAGTGATGTTTTGGGTAAATAATAAATATCGGCAAATTACTTCTGAGCAGAACACAAGTAAAAATTGGCAAATGATTAGATGACATCAGATAATCAGTTTGATTACTAAGTTTCTCAATTGATACGTTCTTGCTGTCGTAAATTATAATCTTAAATTAAATAAGTGTGCCTATCCTTGTAAATTTGTGGGCTTTAGTGTCATATAAAATTACGCTTTTTTGAGTTGCGCTGCGAAGTTAATTTTTGGGTAAAAAGATTATATTAATATATAGTGTCAACATCCAAACGTATATTAATATATATTTTTAGGCAATGTATGACAGCCCATCCTACAAAAGTAGGACTTCTCTAGCCCTTTAATTCATAACTGTTTAACGCATACTGTATCGTACGAGTAAACATTTTTGGAAACCTAATTCTTATGGATTATGATTTTTGGAAACCTAATCCGATATATTTATAGGGATTAATGATATTCTTTTAAGGGATAATTCGAAGAGTCATAGATGAAAGTGAATGGTAAATTGGGTCTCCAAGTGGCCTATAAAAGATGAATTAATTTAAACATCAAAAACATTGTTTATATATATATATACATATATATCATTTTAATGAAATCCATCACATGTTTATATAAATACGTCTCCATTTTCATGTATAATGTTTAACCGTGGCTTTCCAACGGTATCCTATTCCACATCAGTGCCTTTTTCTCCCAAATGAAAAAATAAATAGCGGGCAACGGGCAACGCTACTGAGGAAGCCAACTAGCTCGACTCTTTTTCGATATTGTATGTCTTAAAGGAAGCCTTCTACTCTCCCACACATCCTATTCCACACCAGTGACTTTTTCAGCCAAACGAAAAAATAAATATCGGGCAACGCTACTGAGGAAGCCAACTAGCTCGATACTCTTATTCGATATTGTCTGTCTTAACGGAAGCCTTCTACTCTCCCGCACATTCTCTCTCCCACACATCCTATTCCACATCAGTGCCTATTTCAGCCAAACGAAAAAATAAATATCGGGCAACGCTACTGAGGAAGCCAACTAGCCCGATACCCTTTTTCGATATTGTCTGTCTTAACGGAAGCCTTCTACTCTCCCACACATTCTTTGTTTCGCTTCTTCCTTTTCACTATGGCACGATCGAGTTTTATAATGTATGCCTTTTTTGATATTGTCTGTCTTAACGGAAGCCTTCTACTCTCCCACACATTCTTTGTTTCGCTTCCTCTTCACTATGGCACGATCGAGTTTTATAATGTATGCAGAGAAATTTTAAAATCAATGGATTGAGTTTGTGGATTTTAAGATTGAGAATGTTCAAGGTTTCTACTCAAAACATAGCTTCTTCTAGAAAGAGATTTGGGTATATGAGGGGTTTTATCATCAGAGATTTTGGATTCGTTTCAAAGGATCATTGATATTTGTGACAGTTTGTTTCAAAGGGTAATTGATATATGTAGATTATGTTGACGAGCAGTGTGGTTAGCAGTGAGAGCAGTGAGTAGTGAACAGGGAGCTGTGATAGAAGTATCAAGCAACGAGCAAGGAGCAGCGATAACTTGAATATCGGGGAGCAGTGCGAAGTAATCTTGGCATTTTATGGACCTACATCTTTCTTGAAACAGGTTGGACGACAAATGCATTCAAACATGACAACGGAACAAGAAATTTCAGAACATGTGGAGACAAATGATTTAGGACAATTGAAAATTGCTTCATCCGTCAAAGCTGAGAAGTGGGTTTGTGTCAATGCCAAACAATATTGGGGCATTTTAAAACAAAGACTAGTCAATCTAAAATGGGAGTAGACAAGGAAAAAATGGTTTAAAAAGGAAAGTTCTAGAGTTCTTCGCAAGAAGCACTCAAACAAGTGCCCTCTACAAGCACGTGGCAACAAGAAGTCCGAAGGAAAAGTCATTGTTGATTATGCCTTATATAGTCCCACATCCACACCTCTCACTTGGTCATCTGATCTTTATGTGAAAGAATTGTTAAATGCAAAACAAAGTTTGGAGGTTTTAGAAACTAAAGAACAAGAAAGAGATCATAAAATGCATATAATAACAATTGAGAACAGGGCTTTAGCATAAAGCAATAAAGTTTTAAAAGAACGAGTGACATTGCTATAGGAAGCTTTCTTGATAGGAAGACAGAATGACAACGCATGAAGACGGATGTAAAAAACATAAATAAATCTTTAGTGGAAAGTATAGAGGTGGTGAATGCGAAATCATACCAGGATGAAGGGAAAATGATTGCCCAAATAGACAACTATGAATAGAAAGCAAGAGAAGAAAGGAAAAGAGATTCCACCAAAGTTTCCAAAACTTGTGCTCAAGTTATTAGCAATTCTGCTAATATTGAAGGAGAAACAAACATTTAGGTTGACGACATGCAAGATAGATAAGGCAAGGAAGGCAACAAACATAATTATTAAAGGGGTGAAAGAATATGGGAAAAATGAATGTACTCTTGACCTTGCAAGAGACTTTTTGAAAGACAAGTTGTTATGGAGGGTGGGTAAGTTTAACGATGAGAGAGCCAGGCCCATAAAAGTCATCATGCCTAGCTTGTGTGATAAATATACCATTCTAAGCAAGAAACATCTCTTGAGGGGTTCTTGTTTTTCTCTAGAAGAAGATTTAACTGTAAAACAATAGGAGGAAAGGAGGGGAGGAAATGTTAAAGGTTCGAGCAACAAGAGATGAAGGCAAGAGAGCATGGATTTATAAAGGCAAAGTTGTGATAGAGCGATTTGGACCTCCTTCCAAAACAGAGCAACAAATGGTAATAAAGAAGAGACAACAAACTCTTCAACAGGGAATCAAGGAGCAAGGTCAGTATGGGAAAACAGGGACAAAGACTCAAATGTGAGTCTTGCATGTCAAAATAAATAGCAATCAAGTCCTACCCAGGTTTCCTTAAGATTAGTTTGTTGGAACTACATAGGTTACCTATGGAGACAAGGACTTGGGTTAGGGCCTATTGCGAAAGAGAGCGACATAATTTGCATCATAGAAACACACGAGCATGAAGGGTGCAAGACACCTCTGTTTAAAGGACACTGGAAGATGGCAGTGTGGAACAAGGTCACAGGGAATGGCAAAGGGCACGTGAGTATAATGGTTTTAGTAATGAAGAAAGAAGGTCGTCACATTCAGTTAGTAAAAAAAGACTCAAATAAGCAATTCATTTGGTTTAAAATATCAGAAAATAGAAACCACATTAAAATTGCAACATGCTATTTTGCACCGCAAGTTTCAAAAATCTACAAAGGTAGAGGGTTTGACCACAAAGATCCATTTGCAACCTTAAAAATGGATATTGCAACATATTCGCAGCTAGGTGAAGTCCTTACAATGGGTGATTTCAATGCTAGCACTGCAAGTGAGCAATCTAGCATTCTTTGCTGTAAAGATGATTGTGACACTTTTCGGTTAGTGTTTTTTCCCCACCTATCATACTTCTTGAATGAAGGTCTATTCATCTATAACAAGATGCACTAACCTTTTTTGTAATCATGAACTTCCATTTAATGTTAAGGGCATTCTAATATGAATAATAGGTTTAGCTGAATAATTGATCGCTCTTGTTTGGATCTTGGTCCCTACACTCAACTTGGGAGGTTATCAATTTAACCTTCCCCGAGGCCTTTCCTTATCACTATTCAAGAGGAGCATGTCCAAGGTAATCTGTGTTCCTCATTTTCAATCAGTTCTTTGTATCCACAGTTCTTTGGGTTCACTGTCATTTGTTATCGATATTGACACCCTTTATTGTCATCTTTGAGTAAGAGCTTGTAAACTTTGCTTTTAAAAGGTTGATACAACTAAAAGAAAGATAAAAGCATATATAACCACAAATGCAAGAAAATGTAAAATGCAAAAGATGATTGAGACAATTAAAAATGTATGTACAAAAACCTAACTTGTGCTCTACCCCTTTCATTAGCCTTCACCTAGTTCCTAACATATCATGCTCTGTCTCGATAAAATGAACTTACAAATGTCCCAACCTTGATGAGCAAAAAACCATTCATCTTTAAGGGGTATTAAAAAGCATCAAGCAAGTTGGTAACCCAAGTTGTGCAAGGAAAGGAAAATCATTGAACTAAAAAGCACATCAAAAGGGTGGTAAAAATAGGCTAAGGAAAGGGGCAACTCAAGCTCTACAATTTCTTCCTCTTCTCATCATTACATTCAAGATGTTGGACCTCATTCACCAATTACCAAGCCAATGACATCTTTTTTGAAGTCTTTTCCATTCCATGCCCACCTTTATCACATGCACTTGTGGATTGATGAATCTTCCTAGGAACTATCCTTCCCCTTGGGGTTGGAAGCACCTAATAGCGCTGTTGGATGACCATCCCAAACATAGGTGTGGTAACTTGCTTACAACTCATCAACTTGGAAGAAATTTGAAGGCAATGCTTGTGTGTAGTATTTTGGTGCCCTTATCATTAAATATGGTCCACTATGATACTCTTATGACTAATTTATCTAATGCTGTTTAACTCTCTTGATCTTTGAGGGTATGTCTTAGGTGGTTTGTTTGTCCAAGATGCATTGTATATCCCTTGATGGATGGCTCAACACTCATACAACATCTTGAAGAGGACCGACCACAACGATACCCCTGAAAAGATGAACATTGACCTTTGAGGAGCCCTCGTGTGGATGTATGGCACCATCTTCATCTCCAAATGTTGGAATGTTGAGCTCGAAGGCCAAGACATCGCCAAGATTGATGTACCCCAGAGGGCCCAAGACACAGCCAGGTTGGCCTTACAACTTCTTGATCTTGAGCCTAGACGAGGATCATGATGACTTGGGATGCTTTGGAAGGGATGGTACACCTCTTCATGATGATGATATCATGCCCTAGGTTTGCAACATCACCCTTGCAAACCGTAGAGTGATGACATATGGCATCTTGACGATGATGTATGGTTAAGTAGTCGCGGCTTAGAGATGTACCCTTTCACATTGATGAGATGTCTTGGAGTGAGGAGCACTCTTGACCTTTCTTGGCACTTTGCTTGATGGAGAATGCTCACTTTGTGAGGATGATGTCATGTTGGAGAGCTAATTTTCCCCACGCATGGAGAGAAAAGAGTCATTCATTATATTTTACTTTATGAAAAAGCCATCTCTAGGTCAATTTGTGATCTATTAGCCTAGTTGAACACTTGAGTCATGTTTTAGGGTTTTCACTTGTAATTTAGGCCTAATTTGACTTAGTTACCCTCATATAAGTAGAAGGAAGTCAAATTAGAGGATTCATGGTCACACACACTCAATTCTCTCTTGTAAAGAGTGCACACTAGTTCTCTCTCTTTCATTTGGATGCAAGTCTTGGGGAGAATAAGTTTTTAATAGAGAGACTTTCTTTGGATTGATGAAGTGATGCTTGCATGAAGGGTGTAAGTTTATGCTTTTTTTCTTTCATTTTGCATTAAATGATGCCATATTAAAAATTGCAATATCATCTATGAACTCTAGTTTTTATTATGCAAAAATTGTCACCAGGAATCCATCAAAGGAACAAGTTTGCATCCTTTGACCTTAAATCTACTAAATAGAAAGTTACTAGGTTTGGAGGTGAAGCAAGTTCTTTCTCATTCCTCTTTGATTAAGGTCCTTTATCCTTGGACCTTGTCTTTTGACTCCATTCCTCTTTTTTTTTTTTTTTTTTTGTTTAACTATTTATTAATGGCATAGGCGAAATGACCTTTTTCACGACATTTTTTCTGATTATTTTTTAACCAAAAGTTTGATAGAGATTTTAAAAAATATGAGTTTAAGTTGTTTAATATGTAGAATTGGAGTGTCCTAGGGGGTTTTTGAAGGCGTTGAATCCATTTATGCATTTATAATTGCATTTTAAACAACAAAAACTCACATTCTTACTTGAAATTGTTTTATCAGATTCTGATGAAAAAGTTTATTTCATCTATAAGACTATGCCTTTTTTAATTTATTTTTATTTTTGTTTATAATGTTTTTTTATTATTTTAATCTTCTTCTTCTTTTTTTTTTGTTCTTTAATCATTCTTTAAAAAAAATTGTGCATACTTAGGACATAAGAAAAATCAAAGTGTTAAAAATATGCTTAAAAAATGTTGATGTCTTTCAAAATCCACATGAAAATCACCAAAATTTAAAAAAATTTATCCATACTTGAAAAATTTAAAATATAAAAAATAAGTAAAATAAAAGGGGTTGATGTTGCATCAACACTTTTCAAATTGGCATGAAAATCACTAACATTAAAAAAAATATGCATGCTTAATACATAAGAAATTTAAAGTCTCAAAAATATGCTAAAAAAATGGTGTATTCTAAATCAACACTTTTCAAAATCGGACGATTTTTTGCCACCTCTAAAAAGTGAGAACTCAGTTTGTTACCTCTTTGATTGGAAACTATGTAAAAAATGCAAAATATATCATTTTATACGTTTTTCACCCCTATTTTTAGCGTTGACATGTAGGTCTTATGTGCTATTTTGTGCATTTTCAACAATCAAAAACATATTGTTGACGTATCACTTGTTTACTTCCTTTCAATAGTTGTAAGCCCTTGTTAATAATACCCTTCATAGGCTATTTCATTTGTTGTTCTGAAGTTATGTTGTACATTTGCATTCTCTTGAAACCCTAACTTGTAACAACAATTCGTGAATTGACAATAGTTAGTGGAAAGATTATATTGAATATCTATAGACCTTATCTTGGCCTCTTAGACCTTGTTAATAGTTCCCCCAAATCCATCATCTCTTTCTCACCCAAAGCCTTTTTTATTGAAGACCATTTTAGGGTGTATAGTTTGCAAGCTTCTTAGAGAGTCATTTGGCCTAGAATCCGTAGTCATCTAACTTCTAAGCTATGTCAGGAAATCCTCCCATGTGGGAATAATATCCAACAATAAAACAATAGGGGAGAAGTCACTGAGGTGACAATAGTGGCCGATCTCATTGTTTCCCTAGACCTAGAGTTCCTAGTGAGACTTTGCACTAGGCTGCCAGATTTTGCAACAATTGTCCCCATGCTTAGTTTCTCATGGCTTCAATGTTCGTGCAAATGTTTTCTTTTATCCCAAGTTTATGTCTATATAGAGCTTTAGCTTATTGAACATTTTAACTTAATGATTTTTATGCTCGGTGATGTTCCTTTCGAGTGGGCATGGATGGGATAAATTCATAAGTGTAGTAGTTTTCCTATAGGGGTGGACGGGATGGAGAGCTTAATACATGATTTTGTCAGATCCAATCTATTTACATAAGCTAGATGGAATTGATTGAAGCATCATCATCAATGACACATTCAATCTTGGAGAAATCAATGTAGAAAATCCTGTAGATTCACAAGCTCATGCAATTTACTGAAGCACAAGACAAGAATCTACTTCTACTTTCAACCAACGGAAGCCAATAGATCAATGAAAACAATATGAATAAGAATAAGATAAATCAATGACACATAACACAAGATGTATCTGGAGAAAGCCATTGCTCCAAACCTCGCTACCTACATTGCATTAATAAAAAAATATGAGTGAAGATACAAAGCTTGTTCTCACTAGAATAATTTCACACAAGTATGCTAAACCCTCTCAACTCATAAGCAAGCTATTAGCCAACACTTAGCCAAGTCTGCTACCCTCCAAGCCCCTATTTCCTTGTGCAATTCTTATCACTGAATAACCCATATTAATGGAAATCCATTGCTTCCAAAACTGCACAATCCAATCTAGGTTGACTTCTTGATTGCATGCATGATCTATACAACTCAGTAAATCATACAACTGATAGTACATTGTCCCTGCACTCTAGTCTCAACTGGGTCTTTCTCAGAATCGACATGCATGAGTTTTTGATGAGGGAATCTTCAGTTAACTAGAGTGACACTTGTGGATGCACTAGTGCACCAACTGATTGTTAACTCTCTATTAGTTCCTCAAACAGTTTGGAACTAATTTAACTGAACATAACTCAATAAACTGAGTTATCTCATTACAACTCACAATTAAACTCAACCTGGACCCCTAAAACTTAAGGAGAACATATACATGACTTCAGAAAGACTTCCAACTCGAAATTCCTAAGCTAATTAAGTTAGTTAAACTTAATTAACTATTTACAAGTTGCTATGAGAATAGAATTTGATTTTTAATTCACAGTGTACATTCAAGGACAAATTTAAACTGGAATTTCTTGTTTCCATTTCTCAACAATCAACACCCTTCATTTGTTGAGCTTAAATTGTTTGGAAAATGGCTCGAATTGAGGAGCTATTAGAGATATTGAATGCTATAATAATTTTCACGGTCGAGAATTTTGTCTTGATCGATAAAGATACTCATTAATATTCAAAATGATTTACAAGATTTATAGGAAAAAATCGAGCTTATCCAACTCGAATCATAGCTCCAATGAGATGAAATACAACAAGAGAATAATCATTCTAAACTAGTCATTGTTTAGAATAATTCTCTTTTTGAGTTTGAGATAGATTCTTATGAGCATCCAACACATGATGCCAACTCAGAGGTAGATTCAAATGAAGATAAATAAGTTCCGGTTGCACTTCGCAAAAACATCATTCGAATTTGGGAAGAAGTCATTAGTAATAAGCAAAAAACAAGTCTTGAATACAAAAAGGAAGTTTCTGTTCATTTCCAAACTTTTCCAAACCATTCTAATTTCAGAGTATTGGGTTTCTTCAAGAAAGTTCATCTTCACCCACTCCACTTCCACATCCAATTTCCAAATGCCAAAATTATCATAAATTTAGCCACACGAAGGATCAATGTTTTGACCTTCATCCTTGTAAGCATTGTGGAAATAATAATAATAATTTAGACATATGTTCCACTCACAGGAACCCTCTCGTAAACATTGTGTAAAACATAATAATAATTTAGACATATGTTCCAGTCATAAGGACCCTGCAAGAATAAAGGTTCACTTTGGATGGATTTTTTTTTGGCAATGGTCATCCACAACCAAGAAGATGTATGTCGTATTGTAGATTTCATTCTCAAGTATTGACACATCTTGTAGTGGATAAAAGTTTGACTTCTAACCTTGTATATGATGGGGGGGTTGGGGGGATATTAGTGATTGAAAATTAGGCTTTAATTTTTAAAGTCTTATCAATCAGACAGAAACAAGCAAGCATGAGCCACAATCAGAATGAGAGCCAACATCCTTAGCCTAGATTTAGAGCTGGAGTCAGAGTTGTAGCTAGAGAAATATTCATGTTGCATGAGCATGATTTGGCTTGTTGTCATCCCAAAACTACCATTTCATTTGTGGCCTTTCTTAAACCACCATTTAGTAGAAGACTTACAACGTTTGTTATACAACAATTTATGGTCATCTTTAGATGATTAGTTGAGAGCACTTCCATTTCGCAAAGACACCAACTTCTAACTAGATTAAGAATTGTCTTAGGAAATGATTCAAGCCACTTTCTAGAGTTGGTGGTCAATGTTAAACCACCATTTAGTAGAAGACTTCAACTTTTGCTATCCATTTGGTTTGAGGCATTCTTTAAACCACCATCAAGTAGAAGACTTATAGCTTTTGCTAGACAACAATTTGTGGTCATCATTAAACCACCATTTGAGAGCACATCCATTTTGCAAAAGACGTCGACTTCTAACTAGATTAGGAATTGCTCTGGGAATTGCATTGAGCCAAGTTCTAGAGTTGGTGGTTAGTGTTAAACCACCATAGTATAAGGCTTTAGCCTTTGCTACCCATTTGGTTTGTGGTATTTATTAAACCACCATATTTAAATAATACGTACAACCATTCACTGTTATCCACTTCTAAATTTTCAGCTATCTTATTGGACTCACATGCACCCCATTTGGATTAAAGGGGAAATGTTAGAAATCTAAAACTTAGAGGTTATGATGTTTTGTTGAGGAGAAATAAGAAGAGATATAGGTGAAGGTGAACAATTATTGGGAGCCCAAGGGACACCTTTGAAAATGAATAAAAAAAATATGTCATATTTATATCTTGATTATTTTAATAAAATGCATCACATGCTTATCTAAATTTGTCTCCATTTTCACGAATCTAACCAATATATCTCATCCTTATTTTCTTGATAGATCGCTGTTTATCATAAAATCATCTAGCCTTGCCCTTGCCCTTGGAAAATCCTTTAATTTTTTTTTACACAAAGAGGTAAATTTATACATATGATCTAACATTGACCTCCGAGAAGATTGCATAATTTTTCTGGGCGTATCTGTATGCAGGCGTCCATAGAGTGAATATGCTTGCTTACATGTCATCCTCCATTGGAATCCCAACCAGGCTACCTTGAATCTGTCGAATGTTGGAACCATGATCAATAACTATTTGGAGCAACATTTTTTATTTTTTTTTTTTTTTTTTTTTTTTTTTTTTATTTTTTTAATTTTATTATTTATATTTATTTTTATTTTTATTTTTTATTTTTATTTTATTTTTTTTTTTTTTTTTTTTTTTATTTTTATTTTATTTTTTTTATTTTTTTTATTTTTTTTAATTTATTTTTTTATTTTTATTTATTTATTTATTTTTTATTCAGGATCTCCATTTTATTTTTCTTCTCCAGCATAGAAATCTTCTTATTCATCTCTTATTCTACATTCTCCTTTGATATTCATAGCCAAAATTTCTAGGGTTAGCAAGACCCATTGTGTCTTCTGCGATTCTTTTCTAACATGTCAACAATGTTTTTCATGCATATTTTCATTTTCCTACTACCTCCAACATTGCTTCCATTCTCGGTTCTATAACTCCCCACATTATGGAGTACTAATAGGAAATCAAAATGGAACACACACACACACACACACACATATATATAGTTGGATTGAGATCCAACAGATTCCAAACATGTACAACGAGGTTGAGATATTCTCTCAACAAAATTCCAAACTATTTCTACACTCAACATGGAAGCATTATCTCCAAGTGTACTTGTACAATTGCTATAGAGTAATGATCGGTCCCATCTGCCTCCTCCCTGTGACTGCTCATATCGTTTAACTTCGTTGCTTGTTTCCCTTGTTTGTTCAAACTAATGGCTACCATGTTTCTATTTGAGCGTGCATGCTACCAGTATATTGCATTGATTGGAGTTATTAGGATGGAAAACTCAAATCATATGTAGAGCTCCTTGCAGTGCTACCATCTTACGCGAACTAATGATTTGAAGTCTGCCAGAGTATCAATTTAAAAATGGGGGCGATGGAGGGTCATTTTTATGTTGTGGCTGCTAAGGGGTCCAACTTGGTATCTGAATCCTTTATTCTCTTTTAAAGCTCAGGCTATATTATATAGATTGAAATCCATTTATTTATATATTTTTAATGTTATTCCATTTAGGTCACCCAAATAGTAACAATTTTCCATGGGATGCATGCCTCAAGGTATCCCCTAGAGTGGGGTGTGCTCCTTTGTCGAGATGGGATGTCTGGGAAATGTTTCCCCACATCTCCTTTGTGGGAACTTGAGGAGATGCAGGAGGAAACATTTTCCCAATGTAGGAGATGAATTTCTTCAAATGGGGTGCTTGTGGGCACCACTCTTAAAAAAAGTTGGGCATTTCCCCTGAATTTTGCTTAAAATTAATAGTTTATGAACAGGAGAAGGGTAATATTTAACTCTAGGGCCCTACTAATGCTATGTAATTAATGGTAATATCAATTTTTAAAAGCAATTTAAACTTAAACTTTTAACATTATCATTAATTATTTAGGATGTTTTGGAGTGGTTCCAAACTCATTGAATTTCATATAAAGAAAGTGAAATTTTAGATCCTACTCAAAATCCATTGAACTTAACAGTTTTCAAGATTTCATGAATTTGGAGATTGCAACATTTCTGTTGGATTATATCTTGTTTGAAGGTATGGAACTAGAATTTGATTAAGAGCACTAAGTCCTCTATGTATGTCGATGTTGGTGGCATTGGTTGTTGAACTGCTTTGTTATAACCCCAGTAAAATTTTACCTATCACTCACAAAATTTCGATTTGACATGTTAAGCTCTTTCTATCTTATTTTAATGCTTAAAGGGTGATATTGATGATTAGGATCCTAATAGAGGCAATGCTTTTGATGTCATGTAGGTATTTGTTGTATCATAGAGGCCATCTAAAGCATTTTTCTTGACATATTTTTGGTTCATAGGTGGATTGAAATCAATGTTATTTTGGTTATATGCATGTTGTTATATATGCGAAAATTTGCATATTTGTGTATATGGTTTAGATTCATATGAATGCACATGAATATTCATGTTACTTTTTCAAAATTTGAATATTTATGTTTTTCTTGGTCAACTAGTTTTTTGGTCCCTTTTTTTGCTTTATCTTTGATGTTTTAATAATTTCTAGTTCCCATTTTGGGGTCAATTGGTTTTATTTTATTTATTTATTTATTTATTTTATATATATATCAGACGAAAAGAAAACAGACTTTCATTTCAATAACAAAGAAAGTTACATTTTCATTGGTTTATATCAGGTCATATTCATCAGATCATACAGAGCAACTCATCGAAGAAGATGATCGTCCCCATGACTATTTCTCAACAAAAGAAGAGCAAGAAAGCAAGAAAAATAGGGGAGTTGCAGGGATCCCCACCAAAAAATACACCGACGAAAATAAATAGACCAAATCACAGTAGTAGAGATGAAAATTAAATCTCAAACAACCCCATACCACAACCCCTGCCATAAGAGAAATTTTAAAAGAACATAAACCATGGACGGAGGGAGAGACCAAGTTTTGAAAGTGCATCGGCCTCCCAATTACAGAGAACTGGAACCTCAAGAGAGCAGCGACCCTGAATCCAATTGATCAAAACAAGGGAGTCACCAAAAATAAGGAAATTATCAATGCCCAGCCAGGAAGAGCACTAGAGAGGACCCCATATGCAAGCAACTCAAGTCTAGAATTGTCCCCCCTACCACCATACCAAAAGAAATGATAATGAACAGAAGGGTCCAAGTGTAGCGAGACACCACATCCACAATCACCTTCAGAGGAGGCAACATCAAAGGAACATATAGGGAAAATTCTAGTCAAATCGACATATGAGACAGGGAGAAGAGAGTTATTTGGAATCCAGGGACCAATTTCCTAGAAAAAAGCCACAATGCCTAGAGCAACAGTCTTAGTCATAGGGAGTTTGTCCTAAAAGATCAGAGCATTCCTGGCTTGCAAAATCCCCCAAAGGACATAGAGGGAAACGATTCTATGGGCTTTAGCTCTGGTATTCCATAAACTGAAACATTCGTGAATGGAGGACACATCATTAATATGAGGGACACCCAAAATTGTGGCCACCTCCACCCATATCTCGATAGCAAAGGGGCAACGTAGAAAAAGGTGGAAGCATTCCTAAGATTCCTGTCTACATAGGCAACACCAGCCATGACCAAAGAAGCCTCTTCTATGTATACTGTCCCAAGTTAGAATACGGCTGTGAATGTCCAACCACGAGAAACACTTGATCTTCAGGGGGGCTTCCCACTTCCATATCAGAGAGATAATATCAGAGAACGACAACGATTGGGAAGTGGAGGTGATGTGATCATATGCTTCCTTGACTGAAATCCTTTCATTACCAATGTGTCCGCCCCACACAAGCACATAAGACATTTTTGAGATGTTAATTCCCGCCATGCAAATAATGTTGCGATACCTTTCCCATTCAGCAACCATGTCCTCTGAAAAACCAATTTTCCAAGCATGTGGCCAGGTATGAGCAACCAAGCGCTGCTTGGACCACTCCCACAAGCTTGCAAGAGTATCCAACCCTTGTGAATTAAGGTCATTAATGATAGAAATATGGAGTAGATTGTTGCCATTAAGGACTTTGATGGCATCTAGACCTACTTTAATTCTCAACCCATCACCCACCTTCCAGCATAAGTTTTTGCAAAGCCAAGGAATGACGAGCATGAGACTGCTCCATATTTTTGAAGGTCTACCAACCGATGAAACCCCCAATGCAATCCACTCCTCCATGCTTTCCTATTTGATATATTTCCCAAACATAATATTTTTCCATATCCCCTTCTCAAAGAAGAGCCTCTAAATGCTCGTAACCAGAAGGGCCAAATTAAAACTTTGGGTTTCTGTGATAACCCATCCGCCTTTCTGTACAGACTTGGCAATGGTATTCAGTCTCGTAAGATGAAACTTCCACAAAACACCATCTCTAGACCAAATAAAATTGGAAGTGATGGAGTCTATTTTGTTAGTAGTAGTTTGAGGAATGTGGAAGAGATGCATCCAGTAAACTAGAATGCTAAGAAAAACAACCTTTATCATTATTACTCTGTCACCCATAGAAAGCCATCTCTTATCCCAATTGGAAAATTTCTTATGAAACTTAGAAATAAGCCAATCCCAGTCCATTATGGAGTATTTGTTAAGATTTAATCCGCATCCAAGATATTTAAATCCCCCAGACATGGATTGGATATTGACCCCAAACATGCCAGGAATTTCAAGCATCATAGGAGAACCCATTGAATCAATGATGAACTCTGTTTTTTCTTGGTTTATAGTAAGACCAGATGCTTTACCGAAATCCAAAAATGTCTTGTGGAATGCTTCCCACACAAAGAGCTTGGCCTCACCAGCACACAAAACATCGTCCAAAAACATTAATTGGGAAACACTACAACCTCTAGTGAGATTGCATCCCATGATAGCCCCTCCATCAGATTTAGCCTTTATTCCTCTACTCAAGGCTTCCATAACCAATATAAAAATAAGAGGAGATAATGCTAGCCTTGCCGGAGACCTTGGCGTGTTTTGAAGAAATGGGAAGGCTCTCCATTGATGAGGACAACCATAGACACTGATTTTACGCAGGCCAAAATCCATTGAATGTGTCTATGCTTAAAGCCAATCTTATATAGAATCAATGAGAGAAAATCTCAGTTCACGCAGTCAAAAGCCCTTCAGAGGTCAAACTTCATGAGACATGCTTTTAGTTTCTTCGTTTTGATCAAGTGTATGCACTCTTGTGTAATAGAAATGGCGTCTTGGATCCACCTGTTTGAGAAGAAACCAAACTGCTCCAAAGAAATGTGAGGTGATAAAATCTTCTTAATTCTATTAGCAAGGGTTTTAGATATCATCTTGTATAAAAAATTGCACAATGAAATAGGCCTAAAATATGAGAGAGAGAGAGAGAGAGAGTCTTTTTTCTTTGGAATAAGAGTAAGGAAAGTGGAATTGATAACACCTGGGATGTGCCAAGAGACACTTACTGCTTCCACCATACTCACCAGTTCCGGCCCCATCATACAGAAGAAGAAAAGGAACAGTTTGATCGGCCAACCATCACACCTAGGGATTTTGTCCTTGGCCATCTCCTTGATAGTCTGTTGTAGCTCTTCCAACGAGATTGGATTATCCATCTGCAATGAATCCTCATCATTGACCATGAGAGGAAGCATGTCTACAAAATTCAATTTCTTTGTCATGAAGTCTCCCTCTCTTTCATTAAATAAGTCTTTGAAAGACCCGTGAGCCTCCCTTTTTATCTCCCTATCAGAGGTATATGTGTTTCCTTCTACATCTTTAATGGCCCAGATAGAGTTAATTTGGTTTCCTTTGGAGGCAACTTGATTAAAAAAAATAGTGTTACGATCACAACCCTTGATCCAAGTAAGGTGACTTTTTTGCCTCCATTTCGCTTCTTGTGATTGGAGAATTTTGTCTTTCTTTATCACTAGGTTCATAATTGCCCATTGTTGATTGACAAAGAATAAAGTTGGGGAAATCGACTCCCAAAGCCTAGCATTTTCATCATCTAAGGATTGCAACTCATTACAGAGGGAAACTCTCTTGTTGAAAATCTAGAGTCTCGCCTCTTTTTTTAGTTGCAAAGTTTGTCCTTGATCCTCAATATAGGACAATTAGAGGGAGAATCAACCGGAGAGGACCAAGATAGGTGAACCAGCTTATGAAATTCCAAATCATCCAACCACATTGAATTAAGTTTAAAGGGTCTCTTGGGAGCATCTATCTCAGTACACCATTCCAACATAATTGCATCGTGATCTGAAATGTCTGAGAAGAAGGCCCAGGATTGGATTTGATCTAATTTCTGGCACAAGATTGAGTCGACTAGGAATCTATCGATTCTTTTAGAAATACCCTCTATTCCGGAGTGACCATTCCGCCATGTTGGATATAGGGGTGTTGGAGCAACATCTCTTAGAGCTTTGCATTCTAACATTTCTTTAAAGTATCTAGCCATTAGATCCATCTTAGCCATGTGACCCCAACATTCGTTTTCAACAATAATGAATTTCAAATCCCCAACTATGATTAGAGATTGAATGTTAAAAATTCCTGAAAACTTAATTAAATCGCAAAAGGTTCTACGATTGGCATATGGTGCATATACATTCATCCACCTGAATCTAAAAGAGTAGTCTCTAGATTGACTTATCAGAGTTATTCCAACACAATAGGAGTACGCTTGAAATTTGAATATTCTTGGATCCCATATGGCCGCCAGGCCCCCAGAATCACCCTGTGAAGTTGTAGCGCAACCCCTCCACAACAAACACATCTTACACAAAATCTCAGTGTCTTTTTCCTTTGCTATCATGGTTTCTTGAAACAAGACAATGGATGGTCCTTCAGTTTTTATGAAGTGCTTTAAGGATCTTCTTGTTTGGGCAAAACCCAGGCCTTTGACATTTAGATACATGATCTTCATCGGAGACCACTTTTAATAGGAAATGTTGCTCTAAGGTCCCGAAAATGTGTTCCATATTTTCCTTCATATGAGGTGCTTACAGGTCCAGGATCGAAAGTGGGGAATAGAACCTCCTCCATGACTTCAGAGAAGCGAGTATTTAAATTTGACCCAAGTCCGCCATAAAGTGCTAGGCTATTTTATTTAGTCTCTCTTTTCTTCTTCCAGTTAGACTCTAAGGTATCTGAGGCCCCTCCTAATGGATCCGTATTAGCAATCGACTGTTTCCTAATGAAAATATGATCAAGCCCAATTCCCGCAATCCTTTTCAGGGCCAAAATATCCTCATCAATAGTAATTGGGGAGAAATCAACTTGAGATTTCATCCGATTGCGGATAGGAGATAATAAATATAACCTGCTAGTTTTACTCCCCTCCAAATCGATATTTTAACCCTTCCTCTTCAATGGGGTCCTTCCTTTCCTATATGGAGACTCAACCCGACTATGATTTTCATTTTCATTTATGTCATATTATGTTCTTATATCCTTACCTTTCTCTGTATAAGAGACTGTTCCAAATGGATTTGGATCCAGGACCATACTGTCCATGTTCTGCTTCAGTAAGTTTTGTGGGGACCCATCTTCAGAAATACTACTAGTTATCCCTATGTAATTCTTACAATTCGGGCCACTTGCCTCATCTAACCTTCCTTTACTGTCCATGGACTACTCCGAAAAGTTCTGCGGAGACCCATCCTCACAATTTCCGCTTGCAATCCTTGTGTCATTCGTACAATTCGGGACACTTGCCTCATTTATCCTTCCTTTGAATTTATGTTTGTTCGGGTAGTTAAACATTTGGTGACATGTATTATGACATTCAAGGAAACAGAATGAAACTCCCCAATAATCCTTTTCTGTATTCAGGCTTTTGTGATCCATAATGAATTAAGAAAATCACATCAGATAAATTTTTGGCCAATGCATTTTGAACCAACAAGTGTGATTCATCATCAAGACCAAATGAAGAGGCAAACCATGGAAAAGGCTTAAATAGAGAGCAATGTAGAGACATAATTTCAAGTAATGGCTATATCTGAACAATAATATTTAAATTATGATATTAATTTATTAATATATTAAAAGCAAATATTATTAAGTAACGACTATATTAAACAACTAGTTTTTGAATAAACTAATATATTATTACTAATTAGTTGTTTAATATTGATATTAGTTTTTTCAAAAACTAGTTGTTTAATATAGTCCTTAATAATATTTGTTTTTAATATATTAATAACTTAATATCATAATTTAAATATTATTGTTCAGATATAGCCGTTACTTGAAATTATGTCTCTACATTGCTCTCTATTTAAACGTTTGCCATGGTTTGCCTTTTCATCTGGTGCTGATGATGAACCACACTTGTTGGTTCGAAACACGTCGGCCAAAAATTCATCTTATGTGATTTCTACCGAAAGAATTTGTTTAATCTACCTTTTGCCTAATAGAAAACATGGCCCAGGATAGATCAATCTCAATAGGTAATCCACCAGCCAGGTCCAGTTCAACTAAGAACCAAGCAATCTTTTAATCAAGCAATCCGGTTCATCCCTCATCCACATAATATAGATTCCCAATTCTACTTGCAATTTCACGGATCACCCCTTTAGTCCATAGTTCTATGGGAAAGCCAGGCAGTTTTTCCCAAAATATTTTCCTCTTAGGCGTTTCTCATACAGGGTCAAAACCAACCTTCCAATGTTGTAGGACTAGGAACCCTCATCCTTTTACGCATGGTAATGAAACAATTTTGTTCGTGTCTTCTTCCTCTAGGAAGTGGAAATCAAACCACCCATTAACCATCATGCTCACTTTGGGTCTGTACCCCAACAACGCATACCAACTTTTTGGCACCCAATCATTGACTTGAACACCATTCATCCTGGGAAACTCCCATCTTCCTACTAGAATATGCTTTCTCAATCTCACAACATTTTCCCATAATAGGTCAACCCCCAAAATAATCTTATGGACCTCCTCCCGAGCTTTAATTGGTTTTTTGTTTTGTTTTCTCTGTTTAGTGTTATTTAAGGAACCAAATTTATCGTAAGGGGCATCGATCTAACCACTCGAGACTCAATAACATGTTCTTCCAACCTCGAAGCTGGCATGCGACTTGTTTGATTGCACTCCCCTGTTTCATACTATGCATTATTAGTACTACTACAAAGCCCAAACTTCCTACCTGATTGATTTTGTTGGCGCCCTCTGAAGTCCATCTCATTATCTGTAGCAACTGTGATTTCAATGAGTTTTTCAATGTCTAAGTCTAGATCCTCAATCGGGGACTGACACTTCATGATCTATGTTTTGTATAGTTCCTCGTGCATTGTTACTTCAATCAATTTTGTAGAGGATGGTGAAATTATAATATCATCCATTCGAACCAGCCACTTGCAAAAAGAGACAATGGGCTATCAAAATGCAAAAATTCATCCATACCAATCTGGCTCGGTCAAAGGCACAAGTGTACTCCCAATTGGGTTGGTCTAGCATAATAGTAGGGGACCTCCAAACGACACCTCAACAAGGGGACCCGCCCAACGACACCTTAGCAACAAGTCATAATCCAATGACCAATCAAGATTCAAAAGGTCCAGTGGAAAAGGACATATTGATTTGTCTAATCACAATCTAGAAAGTACATAAGAGGAATAATGTTGCATAGGATTGGTCCATCTGATTCCAAAATTGGACCAGACATGTAATGCAAACCGATGGTTCATAAAAAGGAAACTGATGGAAATTTGTTGCCAAAATAATTTGTAGTTACAGATACATTATATCCATATCTTAGATTATAGACTTGTGAGCTTTTTGAACGAAATCACCAGACAAGGAATGCTTCTTGCTGGTTGATGGAAATGGAATAATTCTAATTTACATATACGAAATGTGATCTAAAGTTCATTGACATGGATTTTGGAAAACATATTACAAACCAGATTTGCTTGGACATTTTCCCGCGACTAGATTTCGGGAATATGGATTAGATATGTGCACTACATTTTTGAAGGTCTTTATGCATGCAATTTAATTTTGTTTTTAAGTGGTGTTATATCTCTTTCGGTAGACACATTCTCTTGATTTAAGCTTGTAAGTTTGTGGTTTTCCTGTAATCCTGACAACTTTTTTCTTTTGTTGACGAAAAAACAGACTTTCATTCCAATAACAGAGAGTCACATTTTCATGGGTTTATATCAGGTCATATTCATCAGATCATAAAAAGCAACTCATTAAAGAAGATGATCGTCCACATGACTGTTTCTCAATAGAAGAAGAGAAAGAAATCAAGAAACAATGGAGTTGCAGGGATCCCCACCCAAAAAGACACCAACAAAAATGAAGAGACCAAATCACAACAGTAGAGATGGGAATCAAATCTCAAACAATCCCATACCACAACCCCTTCCATTCGAGAAATTTTAAAAGAACATAAAGCCTAGACAGATGGAGAGACCAAGTTTTGAGAGCACATCAACCTCCATCTTATGCTCCTGAAAGACATGTTGAAAGGTGACATATGAAAAAGAAGGGATAATTTCCTAATCAACTAAATCTAATTGTAGAGAATTGGAACCTCAAGAGAGCAGCGATCCTGAATCCAATTGATAAAAACAAGGGAGTCACCAAAAATAAGGAAATTATCAATGCCTAGCCAGGAAGAGCACTAGAGAGCACCCCACAATGCACGAAACTCAACTCTAGAATTCCCCCCCCCCTCCCCCTACCACCATACTAGAAGAAATGATAATGAACATAAGGGTCCAAGTGTAGCGAGACACCACATCCACAATCCCCTTCAGAGGAGGCAACATCAAAGGAATAGATAGGGAAAATTCCAGTCAAATCGACATATGAGGCATACTGAAGAGAGTTACTTGGAATCCATGGAACAATTTCCGGGAAAAAAGAAACAACGTCCAGAGTAACAATCTTAGTCACATGGAGTTTGTCCTAAAAAATCAGAGCATTCCTGGCTTGCAAAATCCCCCAAAGGACATAGAGGGGAACAATTCTATGGGCTTTAGCTCTAGTATTCCATAAACTGAAACACTCGTGAATGGAGGATGCATCATTAATATGAGGGACACCCAAAATTGTGGCCACCTCCACCCATATCTCAGCAGCAAAGGGGCAACGTAGAAAAATGTGGAAGCATTCCTCGGGTTCCTGTCTACATAAGCAACATCAGCCAGGACCAAAGAAGCCTCTTCTATGTATATTGTCCCAAGTTAGAATATGGTTGTGAATGGCCAACCACAAGAAACACTTTATATTCAAGGGGGCTTCCCACTTCCATATCAGAGAGGTAATATTAGAGAAGGACAACGATTGGGAAGTGGAGGTGATGTGATCATATGCTTCCTTGACTGAAATCCTGTCATTCCAAATGTGTCCGCCCCACACAAGCACATCAAACCTTTATGAGATGTTAATTCCTGCCATGCAAATAATGTTGCAATACCTTTCCCATTCAGCCACCATGTCCTCCGATAAACCGATCTGCCAAGCATGTGGCCAGGTATGAGAAACCAAGCGCTACCTAGACCACTCCCACAAGCTGGCAAGAGTATCCAACCCCTAAGAATTATGGTCATTAATGATAGAAATAGGGAGGAGATGGCTGCCATTGAGGAATTTGATGGCATCCAGACCCACTTTAATTCTCATCCCATCACTCACCCTCCATCATAGGTTGCTGCAAAGCCAAGGAATGACGAGCATGAGATTGCTCCATATTTTTGAAGGTCTACCAACTGATGGAACCCCCACTACAATCCACTCCTCCATGCTTTCCTGTTTGATATATTTCTCATAACATAATATTTTTCCATAGCCCCTTCTCGAAGAAGAGCCTCCAAATGCTCGCAACCAGAAGGTTCAAATTAAAACTTCGGGTTTCCATGATACCCATCTGCCTTTTTGTACAAACTTGGAAATGATCTTTAGTCCCGTAAGATGAAACTTACGCAAAACACCAACTCCAGACCAAATAAAATTGGAGGTGACGGATTCTATTTTGTTAATAGTAGTTTGAGGAATGTGGAAGAGATGCATCCAGTAAACTAGAATGCTAAGAAAAACAACCTTTATCATTATGACTCTGCTGCCCATAGAAAGCCATCTCTTATCCCAGCTGTACAACTTCTTATGAAACTTAGAAATAATCCAATCCCAATCCATTATGGAGTACTTATTAGGATTTAATCTTCATCCAAGATATTTAAATCCCCCAAACATGGATTGGATATTGACTCCAAACATGCTAACAATTTCAAGCATCACAGGAGAATCCACTGAATCGGTGATCAACTCAGTTTTTTCTTGGTTGATAGTAAGACCATAAGCTTTACTAGAATCCAAAAAAGTCTCGTCGAATTCTTCTCACACAGAAAGCTTGGCCTCACCAACACACAACACGTCATCCACAAACATTAATTTGGAAACACTACAACCTCTAGCGAGATTGCATCCCACAATAGTCCCTGCATCATATTTAGCCTTGATTCGTCTACTCAAGGCTTCCATAACCAATATAAAAATAAAAGGAGATAATGCATAGCCTTTCCTGAGACCTTGGTGTGTTTTGAAGAAATGGGAAGGCTCTCCATTGATGAGGACAACCATAGACCCTGATTTTATGCAGGCCAAAATCCATTGAACGTGTCTATGCTTAAAACCAATCTTATATAGAATCAATGAGGAAAACTCCTAGTCCATGCAGTCAAAAGCCCTTCAGAGGTCAAACTTCATGAGACATGCTTTTAATTTCTTCATTTTGATCGAGTGTATGCACTCTTGTGCAATAGAAACAATGTCTTGGATCCACCTGAAGAAACCAAACTGCTCAAAAGAAATGTGAGGTGATAAAATCTTATTAATTATATTAGAAAGGGTTTTAGATATCATCTTGTATACAAAATTTCATAATGAGATAGGCCTAAAATCAGAGAGAGAGAGTATTTTTTCTTTGGAATAAGACTAAGGAAAGTGGAATTGATAGCACCTGGGATATGCCAAGAGACGCAGACTGCTTTCACCATACTCACCAGTTCCGACCCCATCATATCAAAGAAGAACAAGAACAGTTCGATCGGCTAGCCATCACACCCAGGGCTTTTGTCCTTGGCCATGAGAGGAAGCATGTCTACAAAACTCAATTTGTCCGTCATGTAGTCTCCCTCTCTTTCATTAAATAAGTCTTTGAAAAACCCGCGAGCCTCCCTTTTTATCTCCTTATCAAAGGTATATGTGTTTCCTTCTACATATTTAATGGCCTAGACAAAGTTAATTTGGTTTCTTTTGGAGGCAACTTGATAAAAAAAATTTGTGTTATGATCACTGACCTTTTTTTTTTTCCATAAGGAAAAATTGTAATTTCATTCAAAAAGGAAATTACATTTTGTAGATGCTAGTGCATATGCAGTTCATAAACATGTCATATATAAAAGAAATTGTTGCCATTTATCCATGCAGGGGGCAACAATAAAAAGGCTGTAAGCCAAACGGTTAACATACGGTTATCCATACTGTTCAGTGAGACAATATAAACAAACAAAATTGATATTTGTCTGTATAATGCAGATTCAAAACAATAACATGTATTAAACTTGTAGGTCCATGAATGGCCGATGGAAATATTGGTAAAATGCTTCACTATGGTGTTCTCTAATCAACCAGATGCCCGGCTCCCCGAGCGCAACCTCTTTGGATAAACTGTCAACAACCCCGTTCTGCTCCCTGTAAATATGAGAGCATGAAAAAGTATTAAAAGATGTGATCAATCTCAATGCTTCTTCCAAGATGTTACGATCATTGCCCTTGATCCAAGTAAGGCATATTTTCAGCCTCCATTTCGCTTCTTGTGATTGGATAACTTTGTCTTTCTTTATCACTGGGTTCATAATTGCCTGTTGTTGATGGACAACGAATAATTCCTTCTACATCTTTAATGGCCCAGACAAAGTTAATTTGGTTTCTTTTGGAGGTAACTTGATAAAAAAAATTGTGTTACGATCACTACCCTTGATCCAAGTAAGGTGGATTTTCAACCTCCATTTTGCTTCTTGTGATTGGATACTTTTTTCTTTCTTTATCACTGGGTTCATAATTTCCTGTTGTTGATGGACAACAAATAAACCTAGGGAAATCGACTCCCAAAGCCTATCAATTTCATCATCTAAGGATTGCAACTCATTACAGAGGGAGACTCTCTCATTGAAAATCTAGATTCTAGCCTCTCTTTTTAGTCGCAGAAGTTTGTCCTTGATCCTCAATATAGGACAATCAGAGGGAGAATCAACTAGAGAGGACCAAGATAGGTGAACCAGCTCATGAAATTCCAAATCATCCAACCACATTGAATTAAATTTAAAGGGTCATTGGGAGCATCCAACTCAACATTCCATTCCAACATAATTGCATTGTGATTTGAAATGTCTGAGAAGAAGGTGCAGGATTGGATCTAGTCTAATTTCTGGCATAAGATTGAGTCGACCAGGAATATATCGATTCTTTTAGAAATACCCTCTGTTCCAAAATGACCATTTCGCCATGTTCGACACATGGGTGTTGGAGCAACATATTTGAGAGCCTTGCATTCTAACATTTCTTTAAATAATCTAACCATCAGATCCATCTTGGCCCTGTGACCCCAAGATTCACTTTCAACAATAATGAAATTCAAATCCCCAACTATGATTAGAGGTTGAATGTTGAAAATTCCCGAAGACTTAATAAAATCCCAAAAGGCTTTATGATTGGCATATGGTGCATATATGTTCATCAACCAGAATCTAAAAGAGCAGTCTCTACATCGACCCGTCAGAGTTATGCCAAGACAACAAGAGTACACTTGAAATTTGAAGATTGTTGGATCCCATATGGCCGCTAGGCCCCCAGAATTACCTTGTGAATTTGTAGCACAACCCCTCCACAATGGAGATATCTTAAACAAAATCTCAGGGGATTTTTCCTTTGCTATCATGATTTCTTGAAACAAGACAATGGTCCTTTAGTTTTTATGAAGTTCTTTAAGGATCTTCTTGTTTGGGAAAAACCCAGGCCTCTGACATTTAGATACATGATCTTCATTGGAGACCATTTTTAACAGGAAATATTTCTCTAAGGTCCCGAAAATGTGTTCAATCTTTTCCTTCTTATGAGGTGCTTGCAGGTCCAAGATCGAAAGCAGGGAATAGAGCCTCCTCCATGACTTTAGAGAAGTAAGTATTTAAATCTAACCCAAGTTCGCCACAAAGTGCTAGGCTCTTTTATTTAATCTCTCTTTTCTTCTTCCGATTATACTCTAAGGTCTTTGAGGCCCCTCTCAATGGATCCGTATTGGAAATCGATTGTTTCCTGATGGAAATAGGATCAAGCCCAATTCTTGGAATCCTTTTTAGGGCCAAAAGATCCTCATCAACAATAATTGGGGAGAAATCAACCTGATATTCTATCCGATTGCTGATAGGAGATAATAAAGATAACCTACTAGTTTTACTCCCCTCCAAATCGATATTTTAACCCTTCCTCTTCAATGGGGTACTTCCTTTCCTATATGGAGACTCAACCCGACTATGATTTGCATTTTCATTTATGTCATATTATGTTCTTATATCCTTACCTTTGTTTTCATAAGAGATCGTTCCAAATGGATTTGGATCCAGGACCATACTTTCCATGTTCTGCTTCAGTAAGTTATGTGGGGAACCATCTTCAGAAATACTACCAGTTATCCTTATGTAATTCTTACAATTTGGGCAACTTGCCTCATCTAACCTTCCTTTACTATCCATGGACTGCTCCAGAAATTTCTGTGGAGACCCATCCTCACAATTTCCGCTTGCAATCCTTATGTAATTCCTACAATTCAGGACAATTGCCTCATTTATCCTTCCTTTGAATTTATGTCTGTTAGGGTAGTTAAACATTCGGTGACATGTATTATGACATTCAAGGAAACAAAATGGAACTCTCCAATAATCTACCTTTTGTCTAATAGAAAACGTAGCCCGGGATAGATCAATCTTAGCAGGTAATCCACTAGCTAGGTCCACTTCAACTAAGAACCAAGCAGTCTTTTTATCAAGCAATCCCATGCATCCCTCATCCACATAATACTACTTGCAATTTCACAGATCACCCCTTTAGTCCATAGTTTTCTATGGGAAAGCCAGGCAATTTTGCCCAAATTATTTTCCTCTTATGCGCTTCTGATACAGGTTCAAAACCAACTTTCCAATGTTGTAGGACCAGGAACCCATGTCATTTTACCCATGGTAATGAAAAAATTTTGTTCACGTCTTCTTCCTCTAGGAAGTGGAAATCAAACCACCCATTAACCATCATGCTCACTTTGGGTCTGTACCGCAGCAACACACACCAACTTTTTGGGACCCAATCCTTGATTTGAACACCATTCATCCTGGTAAACTCCCATCTTCCTACTAGCATATGCTTTCTCAATATCACAATGTTTTCCCAGAATAGGTTAACCCCCAAAATAATCTTCTGGACCTCCTCCTACACTTTAATTATTTTTTGTTATTCACTCTTATATGAGGAACCAAATTTATCGTGGGGAGGGGGGGGAGACCGATCTAACCACCTGAGGCTCTATAACATGTTCTGCCAACCCCGAAGCTAAAATGTAACTCGTTTGATTGCACTCCCCTGTTTTATATTGTGGATTATTAGTACTACTACAAAGACCAAACTTCCTAGTTGATTTCTTCTGTTGGTGCCCTCTAAAGTCCATCTCATTATCTATAGCAACTGTGATTCCAATGAGTTTTACAATGTCTAATTCTAGATCCTTGGTCATGGATTAATACTCCATAATCTATGTTTTGTATAGTTCCTTCTGCACTGTTACTTCAATCAATTTTGGAGAGGATGGCGAAATTATAATATCATCGATTCGAACCAGCCAATTGCAAAAAGGGACAATGGGCTATAAAAATATCAAAATCCATCCATACCAATCTGGCTTGGTCAAAGGCACAAGTGTACTCCCAATCGGGTTGGTCTAGAAGAATAGTAAGGGACCTCCCAACGACACCTCAACAACAAGTCATAATCCAATGACAATCAAGGTTCAAAAGGTCCAATGGAAAAGGACGTTATTGATTTGTCCAATCGCAATCTAGAAAGTACATAAGAGGAATAATGATGCATACAATTGGTCCATCTGATTCCAGAATTGGATCCCAGACCGCCTCTTAGAACCCCCCCAATATAAAGGCTGTTAGGTGGCTAGGAGAGGCAGGTATGAATGAGGCCTGAAAAATTTCAAAAATATTCCCTCCCAAGTGTTCAAATGGATCTCTGCCCACCGCCCAAAATCCTCCAAATATAAAGGCTGACTCCAGATGGCTAGAAAAAGAAGGCCTGAATGGGTGAAACATATCCCAAGTTGTCAAAGGAGAGTCCCTTGTATCTTCTACTTTGAAGGCAACTGCATAAGGGATTAAATAAAAACATATCTATATTCTGACATCCCAAATCAGGCAATTAGATTTTTTCTTAATTTCTACACTCGATCATTACTACATTGGCCAATGTAATACACCAAACACCAGCTAGGCAATTAATGCACTCTCGATGCTCGTTGAATTATAAAGGCAAGCTTGTTTGAATTTTTAAGAACAACTTTAGTCCTGGGATCAAATCTTGAAGATGTTAGCAAAGCCTTTGTAATATTTTTGCTCTAAAGCTTAATATCCTTCCATAGGATTTTCCGCACACCAAGAGCAGAAATGACACCAATTGAGATTAATCCATAGCTAGCAATAACGACAATTCCAACCAATGCAATCTTTTGAGATTTCTTCCTGATTGTTTGGTGGCTCTGCTCCCCAAGTGCAGAACATTTTAACTCAACAGTCACTTTTTATGTGTTGTAGATCTCATTTAGATTTACTTCTTGCTTGCTTTATATGATTCTACGATTATCATTGTTAGAATTAAAATTGCTACAATAATAATTCCAATAGTCGATAAATAGTCTATGATACAGAGGTAATCAAACTCCATGAGCATACATTAAAGTTGAAGAAACCCAAATATCCCCACTTATCTCAAGGGTGTTATAAAGAAGAAGAAAATTGTCAAGAGTAGTTTTACCATTTAAGCTCCATCACCATCCTTTGATGAAGAAGAAGTATGGGACACAAGTCTTGACATATTTCCTTCCCCACTAAAAAACATTTAGAGCTATGAACTTCATAGTGAAGTCAGTTGACATAGTCCCCATCCACTGCAATTCGGAGTTATGAATGCCATAGAGAAATTAGTTCACATAATCCTGGAAACTATGACTTAGATAATTGCACAAGATACCAAGGTACCTTTTTGGTATAGAATATTGGTCCTTCTATAGCAATCTTTTAGATTTTGATTTTGGAGATTGAACCAGATGGATTTCCAAGCTTTACATGTTATATGAATCTTTCAAAAGGATATGGTGCAATAGTGGCCACATATGGAAATATTATGTCTAGTCTGATTAATAAGAGTTTTGGATTTTTCATTTTTTTCTTCCAATTTAATCTAAAATTTGTTAGAGATTTTTTTAGGATGGTAAATTTAAATGGTTTAATCTATGAAATCTTAATTTTAAAAGTATTTTCCAAATATTTAATTTATTTATATAAAAAAATGTATTTTAAATATTAAGAGATCACACTCTTGTTCAAAATTGTATCACTGAATTCCAATTAAAAAAAAAATGTCTAGTGTACACTTTCTTTTCATTGATAAACAAAGAGAGAGTACATTTACTGAGATTTATCTCGTAGAGTCGTCAGTTCTCAAATATTTTTATACATAATTGTTCCAATTTTTGTGTTTCTTTTGTTTCCTATTCATTACATTTGTTGTAAAATTTCTATTCTATATGCACTTTCCTCCACAATATGATAGCATAAGTGTTGCTCTAGACCCATCATCCTTTGTGTTATGTAACTTCTAGTTCAACAATCTTCAACACAAAAAAAGGAAGTTGTTCTTAGGCATATTGTTACGCCCTATGAGAAGTTTATGGTTCCAACATTCATAAGAGTATCTTGTACATAGGCAGCGAAGAAGGAATTACCGAGATCTGTATTGATACCCCTCTTTGAAAATAGATCTACAACCTGGTTCTATTCCCTATATATATGTTGGAAGTAAATGCTCCGAAAATAATTTACCAAAGTCCTTATGCGCCTCATCCAGTTAGATAATATAGGGGGGCTGAAAAGTGTGTATTCCTTTACCCAATCAATGATTCTCTTAGCGTCTCCATGGATGTGAAATTGCTCCAACCTAAGCCATTTAGAAAAGAAGAG
The DNA here is from genome assembly GCA_000404065.3 of Pinus taeda. Lineage (NCBI taxonomy): Eukaryota > Viridiplantae > Streptophyta > Pinopsida > Pinales > Pinaceae > Pinus > Pinus taeda. The sequence continues at coordinate 71,366 of APFE030798264.1, forward strand.
AACACCCCAAGGAGAGATAATTTCATCCCTGTCCTCCCTCTCACCAAAAGTGATATTAACATCCCAGTGCTAGAATAATAAAGGCACTAAAACCAGATCTTCTCTACTGGCTCGACCCATCAAAAAATCCTAAAGGATATTTCTCCCATATACCCTTAAGGTTGACCTTCCTCTTATGTCTCCACTTCTTCCTGGGCCCTATCTCAACAAAGTATGTGAAAAATTTCATCACAACCTCCCTAACCACAAGCATTTTATGCTCAAATATCCATGAGTTCCTGCTGCGCCAAATTGACCAGATGACGTAGAAAGGTAAGGATTGATGCTTAGGTTGGTTCTTGAACCAAAAAATGAAACACACAGCCAGTGTGTAATGAGTCCTCACGTGACCAAGATGGAGAGTGTCCAATACCTCTTCCACCATAACCATGGAAAAAGGACAACACATCAAAATATGTTATATCTCTTCACTGTCATTTCTACACATAGAACATATCCTTGGGCCATAGAATCCCCTGCGCTGCAAATTATCCCAAGAGAGCACTCGATTTTGTATGGCTAACTAAACAAAACATATGAGCTTTTTTGGAATCTCCCATTTCCAGGCTACTTGAAACCATTTATTGAATGCAAAATCCCTCTTGGCCATAGGGAGTTTGAGGTAGATTTCCTTAAACCTTAGTTGACCTTTCTTAAAAACGCCATCCCAACTCATCCTATCTTCACACTCGTTGATGGAGATGCCTGAAGTGTATAACTTGGTGGGGTAGTCCTCCCATCCAATTGCAAGGATATTGTGTAGCTCAAGCTCTTCTGCCTTGTACCATGATTGATGAAATGAGAAATAGTTGTTTCTATTGTTAGTCTGGGAAAAATAAATAATACCCCTGTCATGCAAAGAGTTGAGAAGATTGACCGATAAAGAGTGGTTTCCTTAGCAGTTGTACACCATTGGACGGCTTCACCAAAGACGATAACTCCATGTCAGCCAACAATGTTAACCTTCCCTACAACACCAAGCCCTTCATAGATGAGGTACTATGTGTTGTTGCTCCTCTTGAGGTTTTTGATGTCTTATTAGGTCAACCATACTTGTGGAAGCATCATGTTGTGTATGATTCTATGCCTCACACAATTATTGTTTCTTTGGGCAATAAGTTATATAGGATACCAGAGGTAGCACCGCCTACCGCCATTTCTTTGATCTCTACAGAGCAATGTAGTAAGATCATTTCCCAGACCTTGAATTTTTTCTTCATTATGATTCACCCTCAAGGTAAGAAGAAGGTCGTGGCCACATCTACGGCCTCCAGAGAGGACTCCTCCGCATGGAAACAATAGATGGATAAGGTTGTGGAGGAGTACATGTATATCTTCACCTCACCCACAAGGGCACCCCTACACTGTAAGGTCAAGCACTCCATCTATCTGACCCCGGGGGCTACCAAACGATTTGATCTATTGATGCTATGTTATGGAAAATGATGAAATCAAGTGGTAGATTCAAAAGTTGTTGTAGAAAGGGAACATTAGACTGAGTTCATCACCCCGTGGGACCCTAATCATTTTGGTACAGAAGAAGGACGAGACTTGGAGACTCTGTATTAACTATCAAGCACTGAATAAGATCATTGTTCAAAATAGGTACCTAATCCCATAGATTGATGACCTTATGGACCAACTCAAGATTGACTTGAAGTTCGGTTATCACCAGGTACCGATTGAACCCTTTGATGTGTGGAATTCTTCCTTCAAATCTAAGGAGGTCCTTTTCAAATGACTGGTCATGCTTTTGAGGATGAGGAATGCCCCCCAACCTTCATGAGGCTGATGCAGGACATCTTGCAACCCTTCACCATCTCATTCGTAGTAGTGTATTTGGAGGACATCCTGATCTTCAGCCAGAGTTGGGAAGATCATGTCCACCATATTCAACAGGTTTTCAAAACCCTATGACAAGACAAACTGTGTTTGAATATGGAGAAATGATCGTATGACCTAGGTTCAATATATGGGTTACATCATTGATGAGCGGGGTGTGTATGTCGACCCAACCAAGATACAAGTTTCGGGATTGACTAGCCCCAACCACTCTAACAGAGCTCCCCAACTTTCTTGACCTTGCCAATTTCTACCACATGTTTGTGTTGAGGTTCTCTCATATCACTTTGCCTTTGAATCAAGTCACCAAGGGTGAGTGAAATAAAAATTATTTTGGTTTGAATCTCAACAGGAGGCATTCCTTGAGTTGAAGCATCATCTCTTTTCTGCACTAGTGCTCATATTATCAGGCCTTCAAAAACCATTTGATATTGAGATAGATGCCTTCGACTATGCTATTGGTGAAGTTATTACTCAACAGGGGCATCTAGTGGCATATCACAATGAGACACTTTCAGACACAATCAGAAATTATCCCACATATGACAAAGAGATGTATTCCATTGTGAAGGATTTCCAACAATGGAATCATTAGATTATGGGGAAGGAAACATTCATCCACATAGACCACCGACCCCTGCAATTCATACAGACACAAGGAAAGTTGTAGAACGTTTCCATCAGAAATTGTCCACATACCTGCAACAATTCCATTTGAAAATTAAGTATAAGAAGGGAAGCACAAATAATGTTTCAAACTGCCTCAATCGACTGACAGTCATGGCACTGACCATTGTGCTCGACTCTTGTGGACACGAGACTTCGGGGTGCGTGCATCTTTACAAGAATGATCTAGAATTCAGAAACACATACCAGATGTCCTGAAACACAAGCAAGTCCTTGATTTTCAACTCCAGGGTGCACTATTATGCCACCTGGGACACCTCTGATTTCCTTCAAGTGAGTGTGCCAAGATGATTTTTGAGGTGCACTATAGTCAGGTCGCTAGACATTAAGAGAAAAGAAAACCGTGGTAGTGCTGCATAAGTATTTTTTTGGCCGAACCTTCGGTAGGATGTTGGGAAGTACATCAATACTGCACTGCCTATGCCATTTCCAAAATGACCATCAAGAAGTAAGGCCTATATTCTCCTAGTTGACCTTGGGAATCCATATCCATGGATTATATGTCAGACCTTCCTTCTACTAAGCATGGCAAGGACTACGTTTTCGTGGTCATCAACAAATTCTCTAAGATGGCCATTTTGGCGACTTGCAAGAAAAGTATCATAGTAGGAGGCACTGCTAAGCTATTCTTTGAACAAGTTTAGGTACACTTTGGGATCCCACTTTCCATTATCTCAAATCAAGATAAAGGTTCTTGAGTAAATTTTGGTCAAGCCTCTGGTCGATATTGGATACCAAGCTCACTAAGTCCACGACTGTCCACCCCCAAACTAATGGCTAAACAGAGGTCGTCAACACGATGATTATACATATTCTTCAAGTGAACGACTCGAAGCATCCACACACATGGGATGAAATCCTCCCCCGTGTCTAACACAGTTAAAACAAAGTTCTCAATATCTCAACTAGCCACAACCCCTTTCAGGTGGGATTGAGATTCCAACCATTATGTCCCATTGATGTGGCCATACCATTTCCAATTACTCAGGTAGATTCGGCTCATGCCAAGGCTGAATCCAACAGGGATAATAGCTTCATTGAGCACATTCAACACATCTTCTAGTCGTTCCATGACATATTGTGCAAAGGCAATGCTAAGTATAAGCAACGTCATGATCAGCATCGGGTGCCCCATAGGTTCCAGGTGGGCGACAAAGTTTGGTTACATTTGCAGAAGGAGCATCTCGTTGGGGCCCACCGTAAGCTTCACTTGCTACAATATGGGACTTATACCATCACTAAGGTTGTGGGAGACAATGATTTTGATCTGACCATTCCCCCATTCCTTGGCTTGCACCCCGTGTTCAATGTGGACTGTCTTCGACCATACTTTCCACCACTACTAGACACATCATACATTGGAAAACAAATCATACAAACAGTACTAACCCATACTGCATGGCACAAGACACAACTAATTGAATCATCGACACACAGATCAAGAACACTCACAAGGAGAATATCCAATTGTATCAGGTTTTCAAAGTTGGCCAACTCTTTCACCAAGGCAAGTGGCTCACCAGGGACCAAGTTCAACAGAAGTTTCCCCATCTCATGGAGGCACTCAATGCAATGGGGACTATTGCTTCCTAAAAGGGGAGGATTGATCCAGGTGGATATTTGTGTCCACCTACCTATTCCTCTTGGACCCCCACCGTTGTTTATTTTCAGTTTACATAATTGTAACACAAATTAGTATTTTTGGCAGTTTTTTGGGTCCTAAAATTCCGAAGACGTTTTGAGGGAATAAAAGATGTTTTTAGAGAAACTAGAGAGAGTGGAAAAGTGCCAAATTGTTTTACCAATTTTTTTTTTTCGGTTTGTTCTTTAATGTCTTCAAAACAAGATATTATGATACCCAAACGAAGATCGTATGCCAAAGTTACGACCTTGGGAAGTTGACGTTCCAACTTACCCCAATGAGGCCCACACGCTTTTGGCGCTTCATCTCATAGGGTGAGGTTTTTGGACGTTTAGGGTTTCTCATTGTTTCTCAATGATAAAAAGGCCACTAAGCCTCAATGTAACACAATTTAGAGGCATGCAACCACCAAATATCTTCTTAGAGATAAGCTACCATCGCTTGAGCTAGTTTACTTCCATTCTGTATGTAAGCATATTTGATTTGTTTGATATTAATGAAATGAGATTTTATTTCTATTGCATCTTGGTGTTTATGTTTGTATTTGTATTCTGTTGAATTCCTGTATAAGTCTAGATCAGTGGTATTAGAGTGGTTTTCTCTTTCTTTGTTTTTCTTTTCATGTCCCCAACGAGATCAGGGTATAAGGAGTTAAGGCTTGAATTGGTTGAACCTTTGTAAGACCAACCTCACAAACGCTATCGGCCTCCAATGGTGGAAGAAAAGAAATACGAGGGAGCAAGAGATCCTTTCAAAATATTGTTTGGGAAAGCCCTCGAGCAACATAGGAAAACGATGATGGATAGCTTTTCCTAGATCCTTCAACGACTATCCACAGGAGACACATCTTCATCTAGCAGACGCTCTGGAGGCACCACTCCGACATTCCCATATTTGAAGGCTAGATAGATGCAAACATCATAGATACATGGTGTAGTGTCCTATATAGGGTGCTAGACTGGGTTAAATTTATTATCGACCAGGGTGCGTAGACTTAGAGGCGTGTGCCTAAAATATATAGACATAAAGGATCTAATCTAAGCCTACTCTTCCTAATTACAATGCTGTGACTTGATTTAATATAAAACTATCAATCAAATATTAACTAAGCATCAAACTATGTATCATTATCAGCTAAGATCCAATTCATAACATGCTGTGTATCACTGTATTTAAAGGTTTCGGTCTCCTTACAGAAACACCAAACATAAAACCTCTGTTCAATGGTACCCAACATTCATGAACATTTATTACAATCATGTAAAGTGAAAATCGTAAGCATACAGTCCATGACAGTGCTTTACAAGGCAACCCTGGATCGAATCCCTTACAGGATATAATTCACGATCCAAATGATGGTCTATTCAAGCGCATGCATAAACATATAAGCAACACATTCATAAACACATAAATATAAACATCGATTCAATCCCTGTGCATATATATCAATATCAAATACCAATCAAATGCTCTGACTGTAAAATGTAATTAAAATGACACTATAAACGCAATTAAAATGATATTAGTATACCATGTACGCAGGGCCCGTCCTAGTTCTTGGTATACCGAGCTTGTTATCCCACGATCACCGTATTAAAACAACGCACTGTGATTATAATGCAAGTCTTGTTTGTATTAAATCAAAGCTCTGTTCATGAAGCGACAAGTAAAAACATAAAAAAAACGTATAACCAGGTTCGACCTTATATTTACATATGGTTCACATCCCTTGAAAATGGATGTTCATCCATGGGCGACTGTTGCCGCTTTTACCAAAACACAAAATGTTTCTATCCTAGCTTACACACATAAAAAAAAGAAAACAACTAAAAATCGGTTTGAACTGTGACTGTGTGCTGTTGCTGCCTTTGTCGCCAACATGGCATAGTTGACCAGTCGTTGACCGCGCATGTAGGAGGGTTGTTTCCGCTGCGGGATAGGTGCTTGTCCGTGCTTGGACATTCCACTTTTCACCCATACCTTTCGCTCTGGCCTGGATGTCATGCCACATGTCAAAGAATAAGCCATTTACAGGTTGTTGGGACTTCCTGTAGTCATTTTGCCCAAAAATCCTAATTTATTAACACAAAAACCCTTAAATCAATTTAAATGCAATTCAACAACTATAAGACTATTAATTAATCAATTTCCAAGGCATTTGAGGGATAAATGATGAAAAGAGGTAGGTAATGGTCATGTTTTGGGAGGGAAAAAGGGGTCATAGAATGGTACCGACATCTCTCCCCGACTTAATGACTTAGCATGTATGCTAACCCTGAACTGCTTCCTTTAAACTCGGTCCCTGCCTGTACCTCTGCTGCCTTGAGCAATGTGTCTACATTCTTTTTCACCTTGGCATCTTTCTGGTCATGGAGCTCTTGCTTTAGTCTTTTGTATTTTTCCTTGAGGGTCTTCTTTTGATTGTACCACTTGGTGGCCCACTTGCAAATATCTATTTGCTCAGCTTCCAACTCATTGACTCGCTCCTTTAACTTTTCATTTTTCTTTTGAATTTCTTTACTCTGCACTCGGAGCATTTCATTTTCTTTCTTAATAACTTTCTCCAACATATTAGCCTCCATGAGCTCTTCCTTTAATTTTTCAATTTGTCTCTCTAATTTCTTCTGCTTCTTATTGGGAGGTGGTGACCCTCTTTCCTGTTTGTTATTACTTTTGACCTCTATATCAGCTCCTGGGGTGAATGGATTTCAACATCTACATCGGCTCCTGGCCCTGGTGGCGAATGGTCATTGCTCTGAATATCCATCTGTATAGGTGCATTGGATTCAGGTTGGTCTTCTTGCAACTGAACTTTTGGTGTCCTTCTTGTTCTCCTTGAGTAAGTGGTGAAAACTTTGTCTTGTTCTGCCCTCTTAGCATCCTCCTTTCTCATTTGTCTAGTCCTTATGCTGCTCACAGGTGGGGGTATCTTGTTAGCTTTGGATGATGCTGGGATCTCCTCATCAATGTCCTTCATAAATCCTGAATTTTCTTGTGATTCTTCTTTGTCTTCCTCATCCCTGATTTGGTTGGTAGCTAAGAACTCCTTCCATGTTTTCCCTCTTCTTTGCATTTCATGCTCAATGAGAATTTTGATTAGACCAAAATGATATAAGCTCTTGTCTTCGTTTCCTTTCTGCTTCTGGATGGTTTTTGACATCTTGGTTAGGCTCTGCAATAAGAAATATGGTAAACTGATGACACATTGTTTTTTTATGTGTAACAACAACTTGATATGGTATAAATAAACAATGCTGTAGCGGCCTTCACAGGTTACAAATTTTTTAAGTATGTAAACCATTTCATCCCAAGGATGCACCAACCAACTTCTTGGAACGCCTTTCTTCCAGTTGATCGCTAAGACTCGGGACCTAGACATGAATTGGGTCCACGATTTCTCTTTGAATTGCTTGGTTTTAAAATAATTTTCCCCCTCTGGGCTAATCCCTATCGCTTGGGCGATGGTGTCTTTTCTGAAACCCTGAATGAAAATGCCTATCAGGCTTTCTCCCCATTAAATGTGAAGGCGAATGCTTAGCAACTTCTTCGTTGCTTCCATGGAATTTCTCCAAAAAGGGTAACCACTGTATTTCCCTAAGAATCAAAATGCAGTCTTCATGGTACTGGGAGCTATCGAACACACTTGGCTCGACCCTATTTGTCATCTTGGCGGAGGGCCGAGCTTCTTAACTTGCAAATTTAACAAAGAAGTTTGGATTTATTACCTGATAGCGTCGCTCCCTTAGTGTTCACTGTAATGATGGGTCGACTATTGTGTAGCTCGGTGAGAGTTGAAACCAGATGACGCTCACTGCCTTCGGTCCTTGTTGTGGAGGCCACGGAATTATACGCCAACGTATGCAATCCTGAAAATAAGTGAAATTACCAACTTCCTTCTCTTCAAAGTGTGTTCATTTTTGAAAACAGAGGAATGATAATACCGCTTGCACAAATACTATGGTGGGAGCACTGGGAGAGTATATACTACACTGATGATGGAGTCCCTTGAATCATTTGGGTGCATTGGGTGGTTAATTCATCATTCGGCCGCATGCAAAATAATGAATAGGCCTGTTGTCTCTTACCCTTATATAATTTCTCTTTTTGTTTTTAAAAAAAATATCAGCACGTGTCCTGTTGGTACTCAGCCAATTGGAGGTATGGACTTAGGAGGTTGGTATGGTGGTAGATGGCTGTAGGATGCTTAGGAAACATTGGAATGAAGGGTTAATGAATTTTAGAAGTAGGAAGTAGGTTGGAGTAGGGAAGAATTAGGGAGGTAAGTGATGATGAGAAAAATGCGCCCTTGAAATTAATCATAACAGTCATAGCTATTAGAATTAACATTAAAAATTAATCCAAGAAATTAAGTGTTAAAAACAAGGAGCGTATTACACTTTTGTTTGACTGATGTTGCATTGGCATGCTGACTAGAGCTAGGTTTTTGACTGTTGTTTGATTTTCTTTGCTGTTCATAACAGGTCCCCTGAGGTAGGTTTGAATGCAACAGGTCCCTCTGCAGTACTGAAGATGTTCATGCAATTCTTTATGTGCATACAGGTGCTGTTGAGCTTGGGTGCTTGATGAAGTCTTGGTCCTACCTTTGTAGAAAGTTGCTAAAGCTGTGTTGAAGTAATTTTGAAATATCAATTTCTTAACAGGTCCCTTTCTGTGTGCCTAAACAGGTCCCATTACTGCTGGTGCTGGTAGCATGGTCTTCTTGGACAGAACAGGTCCCCCTGCATAGTATTTATAACCAGGTCCCTCTAAGATAAAACAATGACAAGACAGCTTATTTATTGAAGTCTGGAATGTTGGAACAAACTACTTGGGAAATTTACAATGATGAGAAAAAAAAATTTACAATGGAGAGATAAGAATACTGATGCTTCTCTCCCCCACAAAAATTTTGACTTGTCCTGAAGTCATTATTCAGCTGAGACATTAAACAGTGAACAAAAGAAAGATAATTCTTACCCGCCAACGAATTGGTTTTCAAGTAGGAATTCGAGGTTAGAGTGTGCCAGAAACTCGTTTTCACATCTAATCCATTTATTATTATTTTTCTATTTTTTTATGTTTTTTTTTTCTTTCTTTTTGTTTTTATTTTTATATCTATATTTTGTTTTTTTTTTCAAAATTGAAAGAAAATAAACTAAGGCAGGGATACTGCAGCTGAGTGTTGCAGTATCTCAACCTCTCTTTGTTGAGATACTGTGTGGAGAAAATATTGCTTGCTGATGGGCTTAGGATATAGTTTCAGGCGATGACCATTGACAGTAAAGGAATGACCTTCTCCATCAATAGTTGTGAGCTTCACTGATCCATTGTCATAAACCTGAACAATTTGGTAGGGGCCCATCCAATGGGTGGTAAACTTGGCTTTATGATCTCTGAACTTAGAGTCAAAAAGTAGAGCCCAATCACCTTCCTTGAACTGCTTCTTCTTGATATGTGCATCATGCCACTGCTTCCTTTGCTTTTGCATGAGGATGGTGTTTTCCTCCGCTTGCTGCCTCATTTCATCCAACTGGTTCAACTGCTGAATTCTTTCTTTTTGTGCTTGATCCAAGTCAATTTGTAAATTTGCAGCTAGTTTAAAAGTATGTATTTGAAACTCAATAGGAAGCATTACCTCTTTGCCGTACACCAACTAGTATGGTGTAAACCCTGTAGTATCCTTCCATGTGATTCTGTAAGCCCAGAGTGCATCTTTGAGCTTCTCTTCCCAATTCTTCCTGTTCATTGCAACAATTTTAGTAATGATACCCTCCAAAGTTTTGTTTGTAGATTCCACCCGCCTATTGGCCTGTGGATGGTAAGGTGTGCTTTTCCTATGCTTGATTTGGTATTTGTCTGTGATTTCCTTTACCAACTTTGAGGTGAATTGGGTACCTTGATCAGTTACTATCTCCCTTGGCACTCCATACCTGACAAAAATCTCTTCAGAAAGGAAATTGACAACTCTGTGTTCGGTGGCTCTTACCAGTGCTTTTGCCTCAGCCCACTTTGTGACATAATCAGTACATACTAAGATGTACTTCTTACCATTGGAGGATGGGTTAATGGGTCCTATGAAGTCTAGAGCCCATTTTTCAAATGGCTCTAGGTGAACTTGGGGCTGAAGAGGCATCTCGTCTGTAGTTGTTGGCCTGCCCATTCTTTGGCAACTGTCACAACTCTTTACATACTTCTTGGCATCCTTGAAAATGGATGGCCAGTAGTATCCAAGAGTTAGAACTTTGAACGTTGTCCGCTTAGTTGCAAAATGCCCACCACACGGTTCATCATGGAAAGATTTTAAAATATCAATTACCTCATCATTTCTTACAGATCTTCTAATGATCATGTCATAACCAGTGTAAAATAGATCACCATTGAGCCATGAATATCTAGCACTTTGTTTGACTAGTCTCTTCCTTTCCTTTGCGGTAAAGTGTGGAGGTGTCCTTCCTGTAGACAAGTAATTAGCCAAATCAGCATACCAAGGATTTACTATAGAAATGACAAATAAATGTTCATCTGGGAAAGAATCTTCAACTGGAACAACCTCACCTTGGTTTTGCAGTCTAGAAAGAAAATCTGCCACCTGGTTCTCTTTACCTGGTCTATCTAACACTGTGATGTTAAATTCCTGTAACAATAATAACCATCTGGTAACTCTGCCACTAGTTATTGGTTTATTCATTAAATGTTTAATGGTGGAATGGTCAATATGCACAAAGACTTCATAACCAGTTATGTAATGTCGGAATTTGTTCACAGCATATATGATAGCAAGTGTTTCCTTCTCTGTGACCGTGTAGTTCAACTCTGCAGGTGTTAGATTTTTGCTAATGAAGTAAATGGCATAAGTACAAGATTCTTCTTTTTGGCCTAATGATGCACCCACTGCAGTTTCAGATGCATCTGTAAAGATATGAAATGGTAGGCTCCAATTAGGCCCTCTCAAGACTAGTGTGGTTGATAACTTCTTTTTGAGCAGTTCAAATGCTTGTTGGCAGTTCTCATTCCAACTAAAAAGTACATCTTTTGATAGAAGTTTAAACAAAGGTAAAGCTATCTTACTAAAATGTTCAATAAATATTATGTAATAGCTTGCATACCCAAGGAAACTTCTTACCTCTCTTTGGTTCTGTGGTATTGGTAAATTGACAATGATCTGGATCTTTGCTGGGTCAACTTTGATCGCTTGAGAAGAAATATAGTGGCCTAACACTATCCCTTCGTTCAACATCATAAAACACTTCTCATTGCTGAGGGACAGGTTAGATTCAATACATATTTTCGAAACTCTCTCAAGGTTTTCTAATGCATGTTCAAATGAATTGTCGTATACTGAAAAATCATCCATGTAAACTTCAACACAATCATGAATTAAATCAACGAAAATAGCTAATACAACTCTCTGAAATGTAGCTGAAGCATTGCAAAGTCCAAACGGCAAAACATTGTAAGCATAAGTCCCCCAAGGACAGGTGAAGGTGGTTTTGTCCTGGTCTTCTGAGGCTATCCTTATCTGGTTGTAGCCATTGAAACCATCAAGAAAAGAGAATGATGATTTCCCAGCTAGGGTGTCTAACACTTGGTCAAGAAATGGTAGTGGAAAATAATCTTTAAGTGTGGCTTTGTTCAACTGTCGGTAATCAACACAAATGCACCACTTACCATTTTTCTTGGGCACTACAACTAATGGGGATACCCACTGACTGTCAGAAATAGGATATATGAAATTAACTCTCAATAATTTTTGCAACTCTTCTCTGACAATATCTTGGAGCATGGGGTTCATTCTTCTTTGTGGTTGCCTCACTGGTTTGATAGTGTTATCTGTGTAAATGTGGTGAGTGCATGTGTCAGGATGAATTCCATGCATATCGGTATAGTCCCAGGTAAAGGCTTTCTGGTATTTCCTCAAGAGTCAAATTAATTTCTCTTACTGAGATGAGTCTAGATGATTGCCTATGTTCAAAGTTTTCCCTGGACTAATCTCTATAACCTGACTTTGTGTGTTGGTGATGGATTGAACTGGAAAGATGTCATGAAATGTGGTTTGCAAAGATTGAATGGTGCATGTTTCTTGAAAAATTTTGAGCTAAAAGTACATCTGCAACGTGATATTGGTCATGTCTAAAATTTTCAGAAATATCTGGTTGAGAAAGAAATAGTTCTACCAAATCATTATTGTTTTGTTCTTGGAAATCATAGATTTGGTCAATGCTAAAAACAGATTGTACTTCTTCTTTATCATTGAATTTATCATCAAGCCACAAATTATGTGTTACTACTGGTTGTTGAAAATAATACTGAGAGGGGGGGTGAATCAGTATTATCTAGTCCTTTTAACAATTCTTCCTTATTTATACTTTGAATTATTTTTGCATATCAGTACCATAAAACAATGAGCATGAACAAGAAAAACAGACGGTCACATCAAAGAACACCAGATATAAGGTGGAAACCCAATGTGGGTGAAAACCACCTGCTGCAATATGTCTCTATCTTCTTTCAAATTAGAAACTCCTTTTACAATGGTCTTGTACTGGTGCAGTCCTTTACCAGTACGCAGGCTGCAACCTGCAGAGAGCTACAACTCTCTCTCGTTTTCCAGTCTCTCCTGGAAGGGAGCTACAACCCCTACTTCTTTTCTTTCAAGGACCACTTTTCATAAATTTTCAAACTGGATCCATAAATATCAAATGATCATCAAGTACCAGTAAGTCACCTAGATAACCAGATTTCCTGCGGCGCCTCCTGTGGCGTCTCCTGCGGTGCCTCCTGCGGCGTCTCCTGCGGCGACTCCTGCAGCGCCTCCTGCGGCGTCTCCTGCAGCGCCTCCTATGGC
>APFE030798267.1:0-10724 GCA_000404065.3 Pinus taeda
TGATGGCACCCCTGAACATCGCCATTATCGTCCTCCACCATCCTCGTCGCCATGCAAACCAAGATACCTGCAGCAACACAACAAAATAATCAGTTCTCGTGAAGAAACATCTGTCAAAAGGAAAATCGAGCACCGAGAGCCATACCGCATCCACGCTATGCATCAGAAGCGTTGGGATCGTGAAAGGGGAGCTAGAACCGCCATCATACAACATGCGCACAAGAAGAAAGGACTGTGACAAGACCCCTCGCGGGGATCGTGCAACAGTCCAACCTGCTCGAATGAAGACCGTCCCCACAGCACCGCCATCTGAGAAGAAACACGGGCGCATGAACGCAAACCCATTCACTCCATCGCCAGCATCCTATAACGCATCCTGAAACCGCAAGCCTACGGGAATGTGCGGCCACATGCAGCAGGTCGATCCATCGTTCAAAGACTGGAAATCATGTGCAGCCGCGCACAGGTAAGTGTTCTAATCCTTCTCTCCATCAAGCTGCATGATTATTACTTCGATTTGTTTTGCATGGCATAAAGGTGAATGGTTGAGCGGCTGTAAGGCCAGTGACTGGCCACGTCGGTTAGTGAACGGATAGTCAGAGGATGAGGTGGCAGCCACGGCAAGAGAAACACGCAGCACGCACGTGCAGATCAGTCCCGTCAACCGTGAAGCGAAGTTTACCCGAAAAGGGCGGCGACAGATCTGTGGGAATGAACGCAGCAGCAAGGGGATCTGCAGGCAAATGATGAGCGACGTCACCCAATGGTCCGGCGGGGACAGCTCACCCTCCGCGCCACGAGCTGCGCCGATTCAAAATCTAATCGGCCCGATTAAACGTTCAACCTCACTTCAAAACTCGAGTAGCTCCTCTGTTTACCTCTGCATGTTGATACGCCGAGTTTTCAGCTACCTGAACGCTGGTAAACTACCTCTCGACCACTGGCCAACTATCGCTCTCTCCGAGGCCTGCGCACTGCTCCTACAGAAGCAGTATCTACAGGAAAAGCAGTCTCTACAGTAAGGTGAAGTCTTCACGTAAAAAAAGTGGCGAGGAAGAGGTAACCTTGAAACTCCTTCCGTGATTGGCTTTCAAAGGTGGCAAGGTCGTTTCTCACAGTCTGGTCATAAAAGAATGTTGAATTTCTGTGCCTATACTCTCGCTCCTACAGGATAGAGGTATAAATAGACTGTGGTTTTTGTTTACGTGCTCTGTCTATAAGACCGAATTCCCTTTATATTTACCACCTGTGGTCCAAACCACCATGTTCATCATGCCTGGTGGGTTCATCAGACAAGAGCCCACCGATTCAACCGCATTAAGGAGCAATCAGGCCGTGGTTGAGATTTTTACGCAGGCACAGTGGATATCTTTTTGTGATAAGTTACAGGGATACGATGAAGAAGTGGCCGAGGAATTCTTGCAGGGCCTGAGGTCAAAATCCAAGGCGCTGGCCACAGTCAATTTTAGAGGCCTAAGCCTCAAGATAACCCCACAGTATATCAGTAGAATCACTGAGCTTCCTATGGGTCTTCCGTGGGATAAAGAAGAACGAAAACTAAGCCAGCAAGCAAAGAAGGAATTCTTTCCACCTGGCGAAGAATTCTCTGAAGACAAGAACGGAGTTCGCAGGAATAGTTTGATACCACCTTGGAACGAGGTCAACCTGCAAATTCTGAGATATATCACCTGTGAGGGTCGTCACAGCATTGTGTATGGATATCATTTCAGGCTGCTCACTGAATTAAGACACCGGATCAATCTTCCTGTAGAGCAGAAACTAAGCCTTCCGTATTTCCTGTTGCAATCTTTGATGGAGTGTGCTACTAAGCTAAAGGAGGGCATCCCAGAGCAGGTGGCACACCATGGGATGATCAAATTGCTTGTAGTGGATGCACTGCATTCCTACATGGTTCCCCTCTCGTGGGAATCCTTCCGGAATTTAACACGCAAAGGAAACATAAAAATGTTGATGGAAGAAACAGGGTCGTCTAGCAGCGAAGAGCATGAAGCAGTGGCCAAAGAAAAGAAGAAATTGAGGCCAAGTGCCCCGACTACCAGGCAAGCGAAGCAGCACGAAGAAAAAGGTGCTGAAGAAAAAGCTAATTCCCCCATCCTGTCAGCAAGGGAATTGAGGTCGAAAAGCAGAAGGGACAAAGTTGAGGCAGGCCATGTCGGTCCAATTACGCCTCCAGCACTCACCAGCAAACAAAAAGATAAAACCCCTGCAGCAAAGCAAGTGACAGGCAAGACACCTGTCACTACAGGAAAGGTGAAGTAGGCTTCTACAGGAAGCCCGAAGATTGCTTCTACAGGAAGCCATGCAAAATCAAAATCAAAGGAGCAGAGGGTGGATGTTCTAGCAAGGGAGGCAGCGGCTGTATTAACTGGCCTCAGTACGCCACCTAAGGCAAGAGAAAAGAGGAAGAGAGACCCTCCTCTCTACTTCAAAAGCCGGAGAAGTGTTAGGATAAAAACTGGGAAACCACAGGCACAGTCCAACCGCCCAATTGTCATCGAAGACACCCCTGCTTCTCCCAAAGAAAAATCACCCGCTTCTCCAAAAGAAAAATCGCCATCAAAGATTACAGTCACCTATGAAAAGGGGAGTCCAAGGAAGACCACATGGCAAGAAAGGATAGATCTTTTGGACGAGAAAACTCGGCTACAGGAAGCCGAGAATGTCCTACAGGATACTTTGGCTCGGTTACGGGAAACCAAACAGAAAGAAAGGGAAGGACCCTCGTCACCAAAGGAGGGCGAGCTAGCACCTCCTGAAGAGGAAAAAAGGGAACACATCCCTGAACCTACCCCTTCACCTAATCTGAACTCCTACTACACCTTCTTGGAGGCGGGAAAGATCATCCCGCAAAAATTTACTGTACCTTTATTTTTTTGCATTAGAAGAAGAGAGGGTCCGTTCTCACACATGGATGCAGATTGCCAAATCAAAAGGAGTAGAAGACATCAGACCTTTACAAGACCATCTTAAAGAGGTCAGGAGCGAATTGGCCATGGCTAAACATGTGGCTAGTTGCCAACAAGCGCTCCTACAGGAAGAAAATCAGAGGCTGAGTTTGCAGCTGCAAGAACTAATGACAGGAGCATCGACATCCTCCAAGGTTGACATGGAAGAACAACAGAGCAAAAAGGAGTTGAGCTCCAGTTTTGAAGAGACCATATCACGTCTACAGGAAGAGCAGCAGCAAACTAAAATTGAAATGCAAGCACTCAAAGAACAGTTGCAGCAAAAGGAAACACAGTTGGCCTGCATGGCCAGCTGGGCCATAGAAGCAATTCAATGCAGATCACCTGCAAAATCCTATGGGTTGTTCTTAAAAGACCAATGGCTGCAATTCCAGATAAATACTTTAGCACAGAGAGGTATTTCAATTCAAAACCCGCATCAATTTTCTGATTTATGCAGTACTAGTTCAGCAGAAGACAAGGCCAAATTGGCAGAGTTTTACCTTCACAACTTGGCTCTACCCAATGAAGTCTCATGGGATCCCAACATTGTCTTGGGCGACATGCAATTGATGGCATTAGCCTCATGGTTAAACCATGAAGACCAAAGAGCCAATGAAGCAAAATCAGTCATGAACCGAGAAGTGGGGGAGCCACTGTTAATTAGGCCAGAGATAGAAGACCCGGTGACACTCATCTCAACCCATCAACAATTGGCTACAGACCCCACAGCTTCTTTAAGATGGATGGACCAACAGGCCCAAGCTATAGCCCACTTTGAGGATATGGAAAGGCTGTTGGGGGAAAATGCTGCCCATGCATTTCAACGTAGATGGAATACCCTGGGCCACAGCTTACAAATCCGAGAATACGATACACCCATCCGATTGAGGGAAGCTTTGGCAAGGGTTGACCTTTACAAGAAATCCGTTCAAAGCCTCAAAGCCAACTGGATTGGCCTTAAACTCAGCCCACCACTACTGCTGGGTTTGACTGAGGGGAATACAAAAGAAAATAACGGTCAACAATGGGCAGAAATAGATAGAACAGCAGGGTTTCACACCAACAGAGAGGATACTACCACTGAGCCTTGGGATACCAGAGAAGCAGTGAAAGCCATGAAAGATGAGGACTTGGATTGAGTTGCTCAAGGATGAGCAAATGGTTCAGCTGGGGGGTGATGATGAGCCCCAATTTTGGTACAATTTGGGCTCATTTTGGCCTATGTTATTTGCTCAAACCATTCATTTTTATTTGCTTATGCATGCATTTCTTAGTTTATTCATGTTGTTTGTAGGAAGAAGGCTAGACACTTTATCTACATGACTAATGCATTATGATTCCAGGTTTTGGCATTAAAAAGGGAGCAAGAGACTACGAAAAAGGGGATAAGGAGATAATGAGGTGGCACTGCTGATTTTGTGGAGAGATGTCCACGATCTTGGGACATTCCTCGTGATTCCCACCAAGAACTCTGAGCTCCACCCAAGAACTCTGAGCTCCAATCCATCTCCCCTCCGAGCTCAAGAAGCAGCCAGCTGTCCTACAAGAACAGCAGTCATAAACTGTTCTACAGGAACAGTAGTTATGACTTCCCTTCAGGATCCGCAGTTAAACTCTAGTTGGACAGCCGAGCTCCCAAAATCAAGGGCACTTGATGGATCAGCATTTTTGTATAAATATGAAGGCATTAGCCTTAGATAGGTTGTTGAAACTCTTGTATTGCATTTGTAATTTTGGAGCACAGTTCAGTTTTCGTTCCTTTTTGTAAGCCACTTTGGCATGACATCAGATTATGAATAAAGAAGGCAGTTTGAGATCTAGTTCTGAGTTTCTTAAGGAGACTATAGCTCTCAGGTTAGGGCCCAACCTGAGAGCCATAGATCCCCTCTGCTGTAGTGTTGTTTCCATTTCATTTCCAGCACTTTAAGTCTTCGTTTGCACATGCAATTTGAATTACAGTTTGGTGATTGGGTTTTCTTATGAGTAGGATAGATTTTGCTTATGATGCAGTTGTTTCCACTTGCTTAGTGTAGCAGAGGATAGATACTATCAATTGGAGCTCCAGCAAAACGGTTGTTAAGGCTCACTGCCATCTCTCTTGAAGATTGGGGTGCAGTCCATAACTAGCCACCAAAAACACGCTTTACTTTGTTTGATGATTGCTGCAATACAGTCACGGTTTTGATTAGATGCTTCCTTGTCACTCACACCTGCACACATACTTTCATCACAGCCTCATGCATGTTTCTCTTCGTGTTTTGGATTGTTGTTCATTGAATTCATGGCATAAGTAATGTAGGTTGATGCATTTTCGGTTTGGTGACAGTCATAATCATTTGTTTCATTTACACTCCTCTTTCTCGTTCCATTACCATCTCCTCCATCTTGATCACGCATGCAAACATATCTCCTCGACCTTCACTTCGTTCTGTCCTCTCCCAAAGTCTTCCACTCCTCACGTAACTTCATTTCCTAACCTTTCATTGACATAACCTTTTACCTTCAACATACTCCCTACACCCATTTCCCATCTCATTCCTCCACTTCTGAGCCATCACCAGCCTTATCCCTACCTCACATATCTCTTCCTACCATTCCATCACTCCTCCATCACTTCAAACCTTCACGGTAGGTCATCCTGTAGCAGTTTATAGACATCCTATAGAAACCTCTGAGTATCTTGTAGGATCCCCTGCAGACATCCTGTAGGAGGCCATTCACTCGGTTGCTGAGCTTCTGAATGTGGAAAACCTCTGTGGATGGATGCTAAAGGTCCATAGGGACCTCACCTAGCCTCCCCAACCTGTCCCACGCTTTCCTTCCTTCTCCATCCCATCTGCACAACCAAACCCTAATTAGCACACAATCACAATCATCCCATCCACTTAAAGGAAAAATACAAAACATGTCTTTTATGATGCAAGCAGTTTAGATCCATGCATTTTCACTTATCGGAGGTAACAGCAGCATTGGTAGAAGTTTCCTTCACGTCATTTGCATTGTAGAGGCTAGACTAGTTAAATTAGGGTTTCCTAGGCTTACATGCTTTGATTTGCTTTCAGTTCATTTTTGTCAAGTAGATTAGTCTCCTTTGAGCTAGCTTTCGTCCATCATTGATAAAGCTTCTTCTGTGAGCCTATAGAAGTTAGCTTGAGCCCTAATGGACTTGTGCCAGCTAACCAAGTGACAGCTGTGACAAGAGCTAGTACTTGTGCATATAGCACCGCCGCTTCCAAGTTTGTACGAACTACCGGGTTGATAAAAGTAAGAGACAGGAAGCCCCAGGAGTTGTAGCATTATTTCTACAATACTGGGGCTCACCAGTAACTCTTCGTCCCATGTTTACCCTAGAAAGCTAGTGAAATAAGGTAAATGTGGGAGGGGAGTGGTTACAGATCAGTATCAAAGCTCTCAGGTTCAAACGCTTGGACTAGATGGGTGGAACATGTTTGTCATGCATGCATGTGAGTTGTTTATGTGTTGTTATGCATGCATTGTGATAGTCATTGTTGCAGTTGTGTCGTCATGTAGAGGTGGATGATGTTGATGTTGAGATGATTGATATGCTGATTTCATTATATATACATATGTTTGCTAATACATATTGATTTTGCAGAAGAGATAGCCTCCCATGAACTTCATTGAGGTATGTTTATCATGTTTATATTTGGTTTATCTGACATGGTATGTTTGCAGGAAGAAGAAGAAAAACATGACTAGAAAAATGATGGACTAAAGTTCACGTGACTCTCCCTACATATCATATGAAAAGCATGGTGATGAGTAATCCCCTGAGATAGCAGATACATTGAGAAGTTTGAAAGCAAAGATCAGAAGTTGCAAGGTAGATAATCACAGGATTCAGTCACTAGAAATACTTTCCAAGGCACAAGAAAAGCAAGTAGAGGTCAATGGAGTGATTCTTCAGAGGTTATCATATTTGAAGACACAGGCACAACTACGGATCAATTTTCAACAGGAGGAAAGGACCAATGGGGCATTTGGAAACATATCTCAATCATGATACAAGTTTGACAAGGATGACACAGCCATATATAGTAGGCTCTTGTATACACTTGAAAAGAGGGGTAATGATGGGTTCTATTCTAGTTCTGGTTTAGAGAGACGTCATCGTCACCACCGTCACAATCTATATGGGGGAGTGAGAAGAAATACTTTCCAAAGGAGTTCAAGAAAGCAAAGCCTCCTACATTTGATGGAGAAATGAAGAAGTCACAAGATGTAGGAGCTTGGTTGTTTGGCATGAATAATTTTTTCTGATTATATGATTATTCAGAAAATATGAAAACCAGGTTAGCTACTTTTAGTATTAAAGGAAAATCATATATTTGGTGGGAATATGTAAATAATGTGAGAGGAATTCGATAAGAGGAGGTAAGTTTGAGTGAGTTTGAGAGAATTTTTAGGAAGAAGTGTCCATGTGAAAGATACTATGATGATAGGGAAAATGAGTTATATGAGTTGAAGTTGGGATCTATGACTGATGAGGAGTATACTAGAAGATTCTTGGAGTTGTTGAGATATGTGCTTTATCTTAAGGAGGAGAAAGCAAAGATTCAGAGATTCATCAGCGGGTTGTCAGTCTCATTCAAAGACAATTGCATTTGATGAGCCTAGGTCGTTGGAGGAAGCCATCAGAACGTTGAAGCATTGTTATGAGAAAATGAAGTGCAATATTGAGTCTAAGTAAGATTGGAAAGGTAATTAGAAAAATAAAATAAAGAGGGCTAAGAAGAGAGGAAAACCTCATGACACAAATGATAAGGAGAATGCAACACCGTACAAGAAATAAAATATAGTTGATAGAGGACATGGATTTCATTCTAAGGAGTAGAACAAGGGTGATGGTAGGAAGTCTTTGTAGTGTTGGACTTGTGGAAATGATTATCATAGGAGAGATTGTCCACATCATCAAGGTGGCAGACCAAGGATTTACAGTGCTCAGGAGGCATAGACATTTGGGGATGTTGGAAAAAGTATTTATCAAATCTATGCAACATTGGATAATAGGAAAGTTGATTATCAAGCATATATTATCAATATGGAAGGTAATATTTTTGATCAAGTTGTATCTATTTTGATTGACCCTAGATATAAATATAGTTATATCAATCCTATCCCTGTGGATAAGTGTTGCTTGAATAAATAAGTGCATGTAGAGTCTTGGTTAGTGTAGTTGGCTATAGGTACTAAGAAAAGAGTTCATCAATGGGTAAGATCTTCTGCATTTGAGATGAATGGTATGTCTACATCAGCACACTAAATTTGCTTCCATTTGGATCATACAATATGATGTTGGGTATGGATTGGTTTTACATCCCAGGACTAAGGTAGATTGATATGATAAGGCTATTGAGTGCCCAGATGATGATGGAGAGAGGATAATCTTTCAAGGTAAGAAGAAGCCTACATGAGTGAGAATGGTTACATCTATGCAGGAAACACATCGTAGAAGGAAAGAATGTGTATTATTTGTTGTTCATATTTCTAGTGACAAAGGGAAGTATTTTGAGGATGCAGAAGTCTTGAATAGGTATTCGGTTTTGCAATATCTAGGATGTATTCCAGTAGAGATATTAGAGTTACTACCTCATAGGGAAGTGAAATTTTATATTGCGTTATTGCCAAGAACAACACCAGCATCGAAGGAACCTTACAAGATGAACACTCCAAAATTAGTGGAACTGAATTTGCAGTCAAAGGAAATGCTTGACAAGGGATACATTAGGCCAAGTGTGTCGCCTTGGGGTGCACCAATATTGTTTGTGAAGAAGAAGGATGGTACTCTCATGTTGTGTATTGATTATAAGCATTTGAATAAGGTGACTATTAAGAACACATACCCTTTACTGGAGATTGATGAATTATTTGATAAGTTGAAGGGAGAAGTAGTGTTCTTGAAGATTGATTTGAGGTTAGGGTATCATGAGGTACACATCAAAGAAGAGGACATATACAAGACTACTTTCCAGACTAGGCATGGCCATTATGAGTTTGTTGTGGTTCCTTTTAGTTTGACTAATGCTCCAAATACTTTCATGTGTTTGATGAATAATGTGTTGCGTCCTTATCTAGGCAAGTTTGTGATAGTATTCATTGATGACATATTGATATATTCTAAGAATGAGGAAGAGCATGAAAAACACTTATTTGCAGTGTTTAGATTGCTAAGAAAGCATTAGTTGTATGTTAAACTTAGTAAGTGCAGTTTCTTTCAGACATATGTTCATTACGTGGGGCATGTGGTTTCCAACTAAGGCATTGCAGTGGACCTAGAAAAGATCAAAGCTATCATGGAATAGGAAACTCCTAGGAATGTGGATGCAGTCAGATCATTCATGGTACTAGTAGATTATTACCAGAGGTTCATGAGGAACTTCTCATGAATTTCCTATCCTATTACATCCTTACTGTGAAAAGTGTAGAAATTTTGAATAATAAACACATATTCAATGGAGATTATCCTGATCATGTACTATTACGTAATACATACACAATACATAAGCTACTCTACGTTGATCATCAATATAGCATCATCAATAACAATAAAACATCAAGAGCATGCACACATTAACACAGTATGTAACCCGGGGAAATCTTATAGCTGAAAACCCCACACTATCTGTATATTAATGATTGAGAACATGTAACATTACAATAGTTAATACTTCTTACAAGTATCCAACACTATCTCCACCTGTTACATACAATATAGCTCAGATCTGATCTCCAAATATATTCCACTGCTTGCCTGCCTCCACTGCTCAATACCTGCTCAAGAATGGATGAGAATGGTTAAACCAAACTCGTATTTACTTCAAAATAATAAATCACACTGGGAATCACGTGAGCAGAGGCTATAATCACTTAGTATTGGCCAATTCTCATTGGCATAACTTAATTCCATCGATTGTGCAAATCCTCATGCACAACTATAGTCACAACTAATAGCAATATGATCCTCTAACACCTGTCCCTGATGAGTCGAACATGTACTGACATGCAACTGAGTTAACTGATGTATTCTTTAGTTGCATTACGAGTTAATAATTAGTTTAACAACTCATCATTAGTCTATTTGTAGTTAGACTAATTACAACTAGTTTAACCAAGTCAAACTGAACACAGCTCCATCAAATCCACAATCAACTCCACCAAACTCAACTGATTGAGTTCTAACTGAAGTCATGCATGCAACAACTCAACTGACCCACAAAGAAAACGTATTTGCTTCTGACAGCTGCATGTGCCACATCTGTAGCTCAAACTGAAGTGCTCCAAGAGAATAAGATAAAGTTTATAGTCTAAATATTATTATAAGACAATAATATTTGACTTTTCTATTTTTGACAGCCAGTCTAAAAATAGACTTTGATCACTCCTACTGTGATCACTCCTGCTATGATCATCCCTGCTGTGATCCAAAAATAGAACTTGTGCCATAATTTGCCTGCGGGCCCACTTAGTGAAGGCGATTATTTTCACTAAGCTCCATCATCTTGTTGCAATCTCAACACTCCCTCTCGATAAGATATGGATTATCAGCAACCCCTATCCTACCTCAGTGGTATTTGAATTTGCTCCTGGTGAGAGCCTTTGCCAAAATATCAGCATCCTGATCCTCCGTTGGAATGTATGAAAGTAACATGATCCTCCGCTGCACACAATCTCTGATATGATGGTACCTGATGCCCTTGTTGCCATATACTTGGCCTCTTGAGCTCCCTGCCCAAT
>APFE030798267.1:13695-23946 GCA_000404065.3 Pinus taeda
CATGTCCTGCTTCTTGCCTTTCGCACCAGACTAAGAAGCTTTCTTGCTCTTCCCTTTCTTTGCTTTGGCAGCCAAAGCGCAATTTTCTTCATCAGCTCCCTTTGATGAAGATCCGTCCTTGGTACTCTGCCTGATCTCCTCCTGCACAAGATCTGACCACAGTCTTTCCCATCCTAGCAATTTCTCCCAACCATTGAAAGAGTCCTGATAGGAATGCCAACTCTTCGAAAGACCAAGGAGAGCCAAGCTCACCAAGTCCTCATCAACGACAATAACCCCCACACTTCCCAGCTCATCTCGACACTGAGTGAACTTCGTGAGATACTTGGGCATACTGTCACCCTTCTCACATTTGATGTTTCTAAGTTTATCTTTGAGCGCCAGCTTCCTCTGATCGCTCTTGCTTTGGAATAATTCTGTTAATGATTTCCACATCAAATATGGAGTAGCCTTTCCATGGAGGCTGGACACAATGTGATCCTTCACGCCTTCCAACAGAATCCTTCGACATTTTGCGATCTTCTTTTGCCAAGCATCAGCTTGAGTAGCATCAGTAGGCTTTGGGATATCCATATCTATGAACTCCTTCAGCCTGTTATCATCCAATACTGCCTCCATCCTGTCCTTCCTTGCAATATAGTTTGAGCTGCCCTCAAGAGCATACTCCAATCGCAATCCGTTGAAAGACATTGCTGCGTTGTCACCAAGAAAACACTGCTGCAAATTCGAATTCCACCAGCAAGCAACTCAACCGCCTCGAATCTAAGATTCGTGAGAACACAATATTTCTCGTACAGAGATTGACTATATGGGATTTTACCGGATATTTCACCTTCCAAAGGAAGGATGAATCCAGAGGCTACCTGGCCCGATTACAGGCTCTGCCTAGAGAAATATAATGTAAACACTTCCTGAATAGTAGATCTGATGATCAACAGTTCTGATACCATGTAGAAATTTTGAATAATTTAACACATATTCAATGGAGATTATCCTGATCATGTACTATTGCGGAAAACATTCACAATACATAAGCTCCTCTACGTTGATCATCAATATAGCAGCATCAATAACAATAAAACATCAAGAGCATTCACACATTAACACAATATGTATCCCGGGGAAAGCATCTCGCTAAAAACCCCAACTATTTGTATATTAATGATTGAGTCATGTAACATTACACAGCATAATACTTCTCACAAGTATCTCCACCTCTGTTACACATAATACAGCTCAGATCTGATCTCCAAATCTCTTCCACTGCTTTCCTGCCTCCACTGCTCAATACCTGCTCAAGAACTGATGAGAATGGCTCACCAAACTCGTTTTTCACCTGCAAAAAAGTCATTCACGCTTTGTGGACGTGAGCATAAGCTAAAATGTGGGCAAATACATGAGAAAACTCATTGGGATACTCAATCCCTTGATTGTGCAAGATCTAGTGCACAACTATAGTCACAACTGATAGCAATCTGATTCTCTACCACCTGTCCCTGTTGAACTGAACATGCACTGACATGCAACTGAGTTAACTGATGTATTCATTAGTTGTATTATGAGTTAATAACTTGTGAATTAATTTATAACTAATTCACCCAACTCATCTCTAGTCTATTCGCCAGTTAGACTAAATACAACCAGTTTAACAAAGCTAAACTGAACACAACTCCATCAACTGCACCTCCAGTCCACTAAACTCAACTCACTTGAGTTCTAACTGAAGTCATGCATGCAAATATTCAACTAACCCATAAGAACCACGTATTTCCTTCATGCAATTGCATGTGCCACATCCGTAGCTCGAACTGAAGTGCTCCAAGAGAATAAGATTAAGTTTATAGTCCAAATATTATTGTGAGATAATAATATTTGACTTTTCTATTTTTGACAGCCAGTCTAAAAATAGACTTGATCACTCACACTGTGATCACTCACACTTTCATCTAAAATAGAAGTCCATCTATTTTTTTCCCAACTTGATCAGTCATCCATAAACAACAACCTGCAATCCATAGACATGATCCATATGTCTAAAAATAGACATAGTCTAAAAATAGACTTGCGCCAAAAATAGCCTGCGGGCCCACTTAGTGAAGGCGACTCTTTTCACTAAGCTCCATCATCTTGTTGCAATCTCAAAAACTGCTTGGTGGCATTGGCTCCCTTGTTGCTGCCGGCGGGCTTCAGCAATTCGTTCAATGGGATTCTAACGCGGCCGATCTCTTTGTCTCCTAAAGCAGCGTCCGCGTAGATTGCAATCTCAAGAAGCAGGCGGCCTCGTTGAGGACAAATTTCATAACTTGGTTCCAGGTGGGATTGGTGCCATTCTCTTTGTCCTTGGTTGTCACGCCCCCAAGCCTATGGTGTTCTTTCAACGAAGGGCGGTGCTCACCCGAGCCACCTAACACCCTTGCCAAGTCCTACACAAAATCTGCACCTTAGAATCCACCTGGGCACACCTTGCCCAAACCTTCGGCTGAAACGCCAAGTGCGAATTACTTTTGTGCATTCTACAAGTCTAGCGCATGAGCTATGCGCTTTACCCCTTGTATTTCTGCGCACTCTAGACTTGTGCACTTCCCTCTTGTCCTTGTGAAGATGTGAGAAGATTCGTTGGTTCAAATGAGCTCCACGCTCATACACTTATATGCATCCAACGTGGGCTATGTTGTGGGTGGCAGCCCCTTGGCCGACCCCCAAATCCGCCATAAACGAGCCCCAAACATCTTCAACGCATGTCAGCCTTGCCATCGTGCAAGCCTCCTCCAAACGCCATATAAAAATCCCAAACACTTAGTCGCATAAGTGTCATTTGCTCACATGTCGTTCGGTAACGTCGCATTTCTGTTCAACGTAACGTCGCATTTCTTCCGCAGCACGCGCCTGCTCGTGCGCCTGCTCGTGTGCCCGCACGCGCTCCCGTCATCCACCCACGCCTGTCGTGTACGGTGTCTCGCTCGGCGCCCGTCGCAAATGCCTTAAGGCGTTACATCCTCCTCCACCTGAAGTCGTTGTCGTCCTCGACAACATCTCCAAGCATCAATCCATGATGTCAACTGCTCCACATATGGCAAACATTCTTGCAACATATGTAGGACTCATCTCCACCATGTCTCATCTAAGTGACCAACTGTCACCAAGATAGTCCATACCAAAGTATGTCATAGATGTCCATG
Organism: Pinus taeda; assembly: GCA_000404065.3. Classification (NCBI taxonomy): domain Eukaryota; kingdom Viridiplantae; phylum Streptophyta; class Pinopsida; order Pinales; family Pinaceae; genus Pinus; species Pinus taeda. Next base: position 16,875 of record APFE030798267.1, read on the forward strand.
ATCATTGACCATCTACCACAATCTTTCCATGCTGCTCTCCACCATGGAAGGCTGATCCTTCCAACATCAAGCTACATGTCCGCTGCAACAATGTGTCAACTCCATCATGTGCATCATCACCATGTGCATAACTGCCCATGATATGTCAACAAGTGTTAACACATCTCAATCATGTGCCAACATCTCATCTCAACAATCGGAAGTCCTCTCAATCCATGACCATCAACCACCATGTCACAATCTCCACATGCTGCTCCATCGTGGAAGGTTGGTCCCTCCATCTCAAGCTACATGCTCACTGCAACATATCATGTCGACCTCATCATGTGTCTTTCCCATGTGAACTGCTGCCATGATACTCCAACATAATGCCAACATATCTCATGTACACTACTAGTCCCCATGTCTGAACTAGTTGGGTAGCTAATCCAACCATCACGCTCAAACCATGAGAGTGAACATCTTCATGCCACCATCAGTCGTTTCTCAAAACATCCTACCACATCCTGAACTCGATCAAGAATCCATCCTCATAAGTGAACCATTCTTAGGTCCATGAAGTAGTCCTCATCTCATCTGCAACATGTCCATGATGTTTGGTGTCAATGTGCTACATGAATTTAGCCACATCTATCCCAACATCATCCATATGTGTGCCTCCTCAATATGAAGAGATCATCTCATCAAACTCCAACTCTCGGTTTGCCACATCCATGTCCATGAAGCTACCTCCATCACATCTGCAATGTGTCATCCCTCAAGTCTGCCATAGAAACAAGTATACACTTGTCTCATGTATCCATGTGCTGCCCATGATCAAAGATCAATAAGCTCCCATGTGTAAGAAGTAGTTGAGTCTCGGCTCAACCCATGCCCAAGTGTTGCCACCAAGGCATCATCATCATCATAACTTCATCACCTCAAAGTGCCTCATATCGATCCTCCACATCAAGTCACTCTTTCAAGTCACACCCATGTATGCACTTGAAAGTATGCACCTGCATCAAAGTCCCTGATCTCATCTCCTCAATGTATCAGATCCTCCAAGTCCACCATATATGAAGTCTCCAAGAGTCACAACAATCTCATGTCATCATGATCTCCATGAGTCATCCCCAACCAACACTCTAGCAAGCATACAAGTCTCCACCCAAAGGTCTCTGCAAGATGCCTCAGCTCTCCATGTAGTAAGAATGCCCCATAGTCTACTCATAACTCCATCCAAGTCTATGGCCTTGTTGTACATAAGTGCACAACCTCTCCATCGGCTCATAAGTATAAGTCTCCATGTCACATCAACAAATCCATCTGCACCACATCCCTGCCTTGGCACTCCTCATTGGATGCCCATAAGTGACATCTCTACAAGTGCTCATGCACAATGTCCCTGCATAAGACTGTCATGCTCCATGTCTCCAGCCTGATGTCCATGACTAAGTTGCCATGTAGTCCAACCAAGTAGATCCATCACAACCATCGGTTATCCCCATCCAAGCTGCAATCTTCGGTCTAGTGAACTCGATCACCCAACCATATCATCATGTCATGAGTTTCCTCCATCATAGCTCCTCCACCTAAGTGTCCACCAAGACTATCTCTTGGTCTCGGCCATGAGAAGTCCACCCAAACATCATCATTATGAGTCCCTTCCATCATAGCTCCTCCAAAGGTTCCACCAAGACTATCTCTTGGTCTCGGCCATGAGAAGTCCACCCAAGTGTATGCCCTTCAAAGTGTCCATGGGTCATGCTGGGCACTTAGCCATGTGGCTAAAGCATAACCCATTCCTCCACAACGATCATCAAGTTCCACCCTTGTCACGGGCCTTTGTACCTTCTACCACAAGGTCACAAACAACCCCAACAAGTCCTGTAACAACCAACAATCCTTTCTTCTCCATACAAGGTCTCATCATAAACATCCATGGTAAGATGCTCCCTAGCATTGGCAAACTGACTTTGCCTTTCCCTGCACACAGTCCATTTACCAAATGCTCAAATGAAACACATGTATCAATAGTACTTACATCATCATCATGAGGTTCCTCCATGAGAGTGCCCTCATCCATACATGTCTGCAAACTGAACGATCCTGGTCCAACTTGATCAATCTCAAGTTCATCCTCCATCATGGTCATGTCTGCAACATCTTCAACTACCACGGCTTCCTCTTTCTTATCATCACATTCTGCAGCTTTCTCTTTATAAGTCAAAGCTATGGAATGCTTCTTCTCAAGAGTTATCCATTCCCACTTCTTTCGAATCAATTCCTGCCTTATCTTCAATTCCTTGGATTCTGCTTCAAACAAGTCCACTTCCTTCACAAGTCGACAGGCTTCGTCCCTATTTCCGTAATAAATCCCTTCCTTGACCAAGGCACGAAGAGCATCCCTTGCTTTGAAAATTTCTGTCCCATTCTACAAATCTTTGTTCAACCTCTCTTTTAATAATCAATTCTGTACTAGTTGAGTGTTCCAATTGCCCAAATGGTGTGGAGGAAAAGGAAATTTTAATCATCAATTATATACTAATTGAGTGTACAAGCTTGACATTGATTTAGGTGATCAAGTCCTTGGGAATTATGCAAGGAAATAGGGAAGTCCCCTATTTTTAGGAGTTTATTTCCTCCAAGATTGCGCAAGGAAATAGGAGGTTAGCTAAGGCTTGAATTGGCTAAGTGTTGGCCAGAGCAGGGTAGTCAGCTGGATATTAGGTTTATAATGCAGGTTGTGCTTCAGAATTGAAGCAAGACATTGTAATAGTTTCTCATTCTCATTTGATTAATGAAAAGCAGTGGAGGGGTATTTTCCTAGTCAGGTTCCCCTGTAGATCACTGTGTTCTTTTAGTTTTAATGATTGTTGTAATTGCATGCGCTTTTAAATTGTGATTTCCATTCTGTAGAATAGTAGAGGAAATTTGTAATCTCTTGTTTTCTGTTCGAATTCATTAATAGTAGCAATTTTTTTTATTAATTTCTACATGGTATTAGAGCTCGAAATCACACTATAAACTAGTCAATATATCTTCTCTTTCAAAGATTTCTATTTGCAGATCCAGTGATGCAAGTTTTTTTTCGTGTGGGAAAATGTCTTTTAGTGGGTTAATATTGGAGTATGCCCTGGAGGGAACCTCAAATTTCATATCTTAGAAGGATAGGATGGAAGTTGTACTCAATGATAATGGAGTGTTGGAATACACCAAAATGTAAATTCCAAAACCCACAACATCAAATGCACAACAGTTAGCACAGTGGAAGAAGGATATTGTAAAAGCCAGGATGATCATCCTAGAGGGTGTGAGAGACTACATAGTCTTGAACCTACATGGTAAGGAGACTCCATTTTCTATGTGGAATACCTTGACTGAGTTATTCAAAAATGGAAGTGATGCCAGTAAATTGAAATTGAGGGATAAGCTCAGAAAAATCTGCACGCATAAAAATGAAACCATTCCATGTTACCTCTCAAGATTCACCCAGTGTTGAGATGAGTTTGGAGGAGTTGGAGAAAATATTCCATCTTCAAAGCTAGTGAGCCTAGCTCTCTTAGGTCTTCCTAAATCTTGGCACAACTACCAGGACTCTGTAAATGAAAGGGACAAATTACCAAAATGGAAGAGACTTTGGTTCAATTTGGTGAAGGAAGAAATCCAAAGGAACACCAAAGATGATTTTGCCTTAGTTGGGAAGGGAAAAAAAATTAAAAGAAAGAAGGCCCAAAACAAGCCAGAGTCCATCCAAAATAATGGTAAGAAGGACCTGTTAGCCTTGTTGGCAAATGGCCCAAAAATGGATCCAAATATGCTCTTTAAAGTCTCCATAAGCCAGCAAAATCATGCCAATGGACCCAAGTATGCTCTTGAAGTCTTCAAAATTTGCTTAAGATCATCCAAAAATCGAAACAAGCGTAGGAGGAGAGCCCTTAAAAGGAGGAAAAACACTATCGGAAGGCTAAAATAATGAAAAACAGTGAAAAACCACATATCAGAGGCTTAAACTGAGAAATGCACAGTAGTCATTAGATTTGGCCGATCAACAACCTAGATCTAAGCGGCAAATTGCAATCGACATGGGTAGGCAGTGGCAATTGGCACAAGACACCCTCGATCAATGATCTTCGATGATTGGATCGGTGAGTTGCAATCGGTTGGTATCGGTGCAGATAATATGGAATTGGCAATTGCGATCAGCGATGCAATGTGGATCATCAATCAAGCACGTAGATCGACAACCCACATCGTGTCACAGGATTGCATCAGAGAAACCTTAAGGGTGAGGCCTTTACACATATATGTGTGCGACCCGATTAGTGGATCCGACAACATTATAAGCATTATTTCGTAATATTTCAGGTCTGTAGGAAGGCCGTTTTTAATGCATTTTTGTGTATTTTCGTTATATAATGAAATACAAAGGGAACCAAGGAGCGGTGTTGATGCGATAAGACCAGAACGTGAAAGGGTTTGGAAATGAAAGTTTATAACATTTTCAAGTCTTCCAAAGCCATTTTTCATGTGTTTTTAGTGTTTTGTGTGTATTTCAGAATACAAAGAAAATACACAGGGACAGGCCATCTGCGACATGCGATAGCAACCCTAAGGGTAGACCTCGATAGGAATAGGCCATGTTTAATGACTTTTGAAGTCCAAAATAAAGAGATGGGTGGGATTTTTACAGTGTTGCAGTGTTTTTTGTATTAAACAGAAAACATTCATTATTAACATTTTAAGGGAAAATAGAGGCCCGAAGACCCATTTGACCACATAACAGAGGCCAGGAGACACATTGCTGGGAGACAGAGACTGGAAAGGGAAACAAAATGGCCCAACATGACGCAACCACAACAAAAAAATGATCATGGAGCATCAACAACGCAACATAGCCAAAACAAACATCATGGAGCATCTCTGGCATGAGAGAGCTCCCTACCAGCGCAACCGAAATATTAGAATGTGGTTATTCTTCTATTATAAGAACAAAACTTCGAGCCATGATTTCCTAGTCAGGGCACTAAAAAATTAACAAGACAGAGAGGATAGATTAAGACACTCTGAGCCTCTGAGAGCTCAGGAGCATTGTAAAAGGCCTATAAATGGCTGAAAGTTAGATGTAATAAGGGTTCAACTTCTGGAGACTATTGAGACTTTGCTACTCAAGCTTCTCATCTTCATTCATTAGCAATACAAGCTTATTTTGTTGTTATATGTTCAATGTCCATTTTCTCTTATGTTCTAAGCTTGCACTTGAACAGGTTGTTCATGTTTCTTCTAATGCCAGATAACTGTCATCTTATCTCTGCATTGATAAATTAGATTTGCAAGCTTCTTTTACTGCCTGTAGCTAGCCATTCATATGTGTTTATATATGCATTTTCTGGTACAATCAATATTCTCATTTACTACCTGTTGCTAGCCATTCATATGTGTTCATATATGCATCTGCTGGTATAGTTAGTATTCTCCATCTATTCATTGAATCTATAAACTATTTAGCATTAGTGGTCTAAAGCCTTGTAAGCTGAGGGTGTTCATACATGTCTTGAGTAAAAACATAGTTGAAATGGTTATCTAGCTTAATCCAAACCATCATTCATTCCAATAGTTCAAAGAATAATATTGAAGATTATATGTTACCAGGCATCTCCGAGCTGCAACCTAGTAGAGTTTCCTTGAGTGATAACATAATTAGCACCATTGCTAGGGAGAGGAAACTGAAGCTTAGCTTCCCTGGGGGACGACAGAGATCCAGATTTGATGATAGACAAAGTCTGGGCACTTTTTTTGTTGTAATCATCTATCTGGAGACTCTACTAGAGGCCGAACCTCTTGGAAACTCCACTTCATAGTTCTGGCCCAGTTTGTGAGGTATACTCATAGAAATCCTTAGAAGTCACAAGCTGACCCAGTACCTGATCCTGAAATAATCATTAAAGAAAGAAAGGCATCGCAGAAAGGAGCATCAGGTTTAGGTAAACCTAAACAATCTTCTATATCTCTTCAAGAAAATCCTGCATTAGAACAAATACATTTTGAGAGTATAACATCTAATACTAGTAGTGAAGAAAAACTCTCAAAGATTCATAAAGCTCCTTATTATTTAGGTTCTCATTTTGTTGTAAGCCCAAAGGAAACCTCACCTCCTATCCATCATACTCCTTTAGTCTTAACAATCACTCCTCAGCCCTCTATCATTCAGACTTCCAGTATTCTTATAGCCACCACAGCTATGGTAGGTCCACAAGCACCCACAAAAATGGAAAGAATCATAACTTCTAGGTATGGACCTCTAATACTGCCCACTCCTTTGAATGTCATGCCTACTGGAGAATACCAGAAGTATATGCCTAAGTTCGCTGGGACTGAAGGTGTTATAGCTGAAGAACATCTTGAATCATTCTATAGCTATGCTGATAACCTGAACATTAGTGAAGGAGATGTCTGGATGAGAGTCTTTGTCCAAAGCCTAGATGGAGAGGCTAGAAAATGGTTCAGAGAACTGACCCCAAGATCTATAACAGATATTGAGGCTTTATATGATGCATTCCTAAAGCATTGGGGGATAAGAAGGATCTCCTCTACTACCACACTGAGTTTGGAAGCTTAAAGAGGGAAAATGGTGAGTTGCTATTTGAATTTAATAAAAGTTTTAACTGCATGTACAACAAGATACCAGTTGAAGTAAAACCCGCCACTATCTCTGCTAGACTCATTTATGCCAGTGCCTTTGATTCTGACTTCTTCCTACTGTGTAGGGAGAGGCGATGTGCTTCTTTGGTTGATATGTAGGATGCAACCTTGGAAGTAGAATCAAACATCACAGCTGCAGAGAAGCTCAAGGGGAATGTTGATAGAAGGAGACAGAGGGGCGATTCTTCATCATCTTCAGCTCCCAGATCGATAAAATGGCCAAGATGATAGAGTCATTAGCCTCTGAAATTTCCAAATTAAAGGTTGAGCAACACTCTGGGAAAGGAAGAGTTCCTAATACCTTTGCTCCTAGAAATCCAAATCCATATACAAAAGCTAATTAGCAGTTGCAGATTTTGCAAAGAAGCAAAGATGCCAATGAAGACCA
>APFE030798267.1:33891-45288 GCA_000404065.3 Pinus taeda
CAAGAGGTATGGACTGGTAAGAAACCATCTCTTTCACATCTGAGGGTATTTGGATGTGATGCATATGAACATGTTCCAAAGGAGAAACGAACCAAGTTGGATAGTAAATCTGGAAAGTGCATCTTTATTGGGTATAAGGATGGTTTAAAGGGTTATAAGCTTTGGAACCCAATAACAAGGAAGGTTGTGTACAGCCGAGATGTGCTGTTCAGAGAGGTGAAAGATGTTATTAAACATGAAGTCCAACCAAAGGAACTTGAGAAGATAGAGTTTGAGCTAAAGGAGAAAGAATCAGACTTTACATCAGAGGAGGAATCAAAAGATGAAGAGCCACAAACTCCGGGTGTGAGAAGATCAGTTCAAGAAAGAAGGAAGCTAGAAAGGTATAGTCCATCTGCTTTCTATTCGATTTTTTCTTTACCGATTACTAATGATGAACCCATAACTATGAAGGAAGCAGTAGATTCAGAGGATGGAAAACTCTAGAAAGAGGCCATGGTTGATGAAATGGAATCTTTGCACAAAAATGAGGCATGGGATCTGGTGGAGTTGCTGGCTGGAAGGAAACCCATTGGCAACAAATGGGTGTTCAAGAAGAAGACAAATGCAAAAGGAAAGGTGGAGAAATACAAAGCTCGGTTGGTAGCAAAAGGTTTTTCCCAGGTGTCGGGAATTGATTTTGGTGATATTTTTTCTCCTGTTGCCAAGGTAACTTCTATTAGATTACTTTTATCTGTTGCTGCTGCTTTTGATTTTGAGGTAGAACAGATGGATGTGAAGACAACATTTCTTCACGGGATTTGGAAGCGGAAATCTACATGAAGGAACCTGAAGGCTTTGCGGTGAAGGGTAAGAAAGAACTGGTATGCAAGATAAAGAAGTCTCTGTATGGGTTAAAATAGTCACCAAGGATGTGGTATCATAAATTTGATACATTTATACAGGGACTTGGCTTCACCAGAAGCAAAGCATATCACTGTGTGTATATTAAATTAATTGGTGACCATGTTATTTATCTGGTCTTGTATGTGGATGATATGTTGTTGGTTGGAAATGACAAAGAAATTATCGAGGATTTGAAGATCCAATTGTCCTCCAAATTCGACATGAAATATCTTGGTGCTGCAAACTATATTTCGGGCATGGAAATTAAAAGAGATCGGGCAAAGAGGAAGCTCTGGTTAAACCAAAGGAAGTATTTCGAGACAAGACTGCAGAGGTTTAATATGTAGGATAGTAAACCGGTGAAGGTTCCTATTCCTATAGATGTAAAGTTATCTGCTGAACAGTTTCCCAAGGCACAAGAAGAGGAAGAGCATATGTCTCGTGTTCCATATGCAAGTGCATTCGGTAGCCTGATGTATGCAATGGTCTGTATTACACCAGACATTGCACATGCAGTAGGAGTATTGACCAAGTTTATGTCAAAACTAGGGAAGGAGCACTGGACAGTAGTGAAGCGGGTTTTCAGGTATTTGCATGGCACTAGTGATTATGGTTTGTGCTACCAAGGAAGATCAGGATTGGACAGAAAGTTGTATATTTGTGGCTTTGTTGATGCAGATTGGGCTGGAGATATGGATCAAGAAGATTTACAAGTGGGTATGTGTTTAACCTATTTGGAGGTGCAGTCAGCTGGATGAGTAAGAAATAATTTGTAGTGGCACTATCAACTATAGAGGCAGAATACATGGCAGCCACTCATGCAAGCAAGAAAGCAGTTTGGTTGCAAAGATTGTGTTCAATTATGGGATTAGTACAGGGAGCTATAAGGATAGACTGTGATAGCCAAAGTGCAATTTTCTTGGTAAAGAACTCCACATATCATTCAAAGACAAAGAACATTGATGTTCAGTATCACTTTGTGAGGGATATGATAGAAGACAAAAAGGTGTCGCTGGTAAAGGTGGACACTATGAAGAATACTGCAAATGCATTGACAAAATATGTGAGCTCTGAGAAGTTCTTTTGGTGTAGAGAGACAATGGGCGTTTCAGGGCTAGAAAAATGACTAAGCTCTCTTGTGGCCCCCTGTGGAAAGAAAACAACAAGTGGGAGAATGTTTGGTTGTGTTATATTCTTTCTACGATTAGCCCACATAGTTAATCAGGGGGTTAGAGGGGGGGCAGAGCCCCACTTAGTTTCGTTGATTGTGTAGCGGGGAGGAGGGGAGGGGGTCACAGGGGGTTTGAGGCGTACCCATAACCCCACTTTATGGGGTCCGGGGCAGTGCCCAGGAAAATTTTGGTTTTGGACCCTATGTTAGGTTGGGCATACCCACCTATGGTTTTGTGCATGATTTTCGCACATGCTTTTTTGGACGCGATAGTTTTCGGTCCATGGTATTGGATGCTTTGGCATGTATAAATATGTATTATAACATTGAATGGAACATAATGAAAAATCAAGCTAGTAATCCCGGTTTTGGGATCCAGGGGAAAATCTCTGTGTATATGTGTTTTATGTGTTATGCTCTCGCATTTTTTACTTTATGTGTTTTAGAATTTGTATGCAGGTAATTTCTGTATGGAGTTAAAACTCATTGGATAGCATCAAGCATGGACAGCGACATGTTGGGACAGCAACTATGATGGGACAGCCCAATGACATGCTAATTAGGATAGTAATGACATTGTGACACGATAGGACAGCAGCAACAGCAAGTATATGGTGGCAAGCATGGTGCTGCAAACACATTGGAACAGCTAGGCTATGATGTTTGTTGGAGCATAACAATGGGACAGCAATATGGCAAACATGGAATGGCTATGTCACCAACAGTGGGACAATAGTATGGTACATGGGACAGCTGTGGCAGCATGGTGCAACAAGTGCAACACTAGGTGCAGCAGTATGATGTGTACAGCATAAGGTGCAGCATTATGATGTGTACGGCTTGAGGTCCAACATTGTAATGATGGGTGCAGCATGATGCAGCGCGGTGAGGTGCAGCATGATGACAAAATGTAGCACAATGATAGATGAAGGAGTCACCTTGGAGAATCAATTGATGCAGCATGTCTTCAACCTCTCATGTATCATCTTCTTAGAGATGATCTATGCTCTTATCTAGATAAGTCAAAGTGTTGACTTCTGTTGTAAATGTACTCTCTCTCTCTCTCTCTGCTGAACTATTGAAGAACATATGAGAAGAATTGATCAAGGGTTTCCCCACATTGGGGTTTGTCCCTGGCTAGCGCCACATCTTGTGTCCTCTTGTCTTGGCTTGTCTTCTGCAATTTATGTTTATGTTCTATCTGCAGTTTACTCTAATGCTGATGTGATTGCTAATCTGGAAAAGATATTGAGCTAACTGTGAAATTTGAAATAAATTGCTCAAGCATAGAACATACCTAAAATTAACATGGTATCAGAACTGAGGTGAAGACAAAGCCCAAGCAAGGATGAAAGAACAATCACTAAAGACAGTCGGGAAAGGACAAAAGGATCAATGGATTCCTCATCCCTCTTCAAATTCACCAAGGGTGAAATCGAAGTAGAGAATATTATCAGAATGGCGCAGCAGAATGGCCTACCTAAAGATCACTTCATTAGGAAGTCCGGATCTAAGGGTGGAAGGAAAGGCAGATGCCTTGTTTGTAAGTTCGGCCATTATGCAAAGGAGTATCCGAGGTAGGGACACATCACTTGATGATGATAACAATCATTCCAAGGACATCTTCAATGATCGAAGGAATGACAAGTAATGCAGGTCATCAAGGAAATAGTCGACTCTTCAAGAAAGCAAGGAACCCTAGGTGTGAAGAATCAAATGTTGTTTCTGATAAGATAAAGAAGCGTTATCTTGTATTGGCCCTCTCCTTCAGATTCTTTGGGAATCTGGCTTCTTGATTGTAGTGCTTCAAGGCACTTCATCGGATAGAAGGGTGCTCTCTCTAATTTGGTAGAGACGGAAACAATCATGGGATTATACTTGGAGTCAATACCACCTATCCCGGAAAAGGTGTAGGGAATGTTACCCCTCAACTGAATAAGGGTAACTTGATTCATTTACGAGAATCTCTTTATGTACCTGATCTCAAGAAGACCCTGGTGTCCATTTCGGCAATGGAAGTCAAAGGTTTCAAGGTGGCATTCATCGATAGAAAGGTACGTGTTTGAAAATAGAATTTTCAAAGATGCTTTTATCCTTGAGTTCAGGTTTGGCAGTTTGTATCAAAGTTGCAGGATGGCAATTGGGGACCATGTTAGTTGTCACATCTCATCTATAGCACTGGAGGTCTACTTATTATGGGGCCCTACCCGATGTGAGTTAGATGATGACAGGGATGCCTGAATCCAAGAAGAGCATGAAGGTACATATCCGAGATGTACCGAAGGAAAATCTTACAAGGGGACCATTCCTCTCATGTAGCAGGTCCATAGGTTTGGAACAACCCGAGGAGTTTGAGATTCATGATCGGGAATCTCATGTATACAGGTGGAAGAAAGCCCTCAATGACTTGAAGCAAAACACCCCAGGCGTAGTATGAGAGGATTTATAGTTGTCTGATGAAGTTGAGATTCATTAGGAGTAAAGCCGATCCCAACCACTGCTTAAAGGTTGTGGATGATAGACCTCTCATACCGACACCTTCTGAGGACGACCTATTTTTGACAGGTGTAGACCCTCTCATTTGCAAAAGTAAGAGGGAGTTGGATTTCGGATTTGGAATGGTGAACTGCAAGCCCATGACTACCTCGAGCATTTTAACTTTCAGAAGTTATATGGTAGTGATGCTGGACCTGATTTGGGAAATGCCTCTGGGTTTCATAAACTCATTCGCATTGATGTTCTTGGTGAACTTCCATCCGGATATATGTTTTGCCAAGAATTTTCCGAGATATCTTCAGGGCACAATCTCTCATAGATTGAGATACACTGCCAGAAATATGAAGTTGCATGACTGTTTGAATGCTGATTGGGCACGCAGTGTGGAGGATTGCAAGAACACTTTTGTGTGCTGGTTCTCTTTGGGTTCTGCTCGATATCCTAGATGAGCAGGAAGCAGAAGTCGGTTGCTATAAGCACCGCTGAGACCGAATACATAGCTATGAGTATGACCTCGTGTGAAGTTGCTTGGTTGCAGAAGCTCTTCAGTGAGCTGTTTGTACACATGATGGATACCACCGTGATCTTCTATGTCAACTAGGTGGGGATTCGATTGTTGAGGAATCTCGTATTCTATGGTTGCTCCAGTATATAGACATCAGATACTACCTTATCTGGGATATGGTACGTCAATGAGTGAGGAGGCTCTATCACATTGAGACTGATGTATAGGTCACAGAGATTTTGTCAAAACCCTGGGGAAAGGTCAAATTTGTTACTTTCCTTAACGGCTTGGAGTCTTTGAGACACCTTCTTATGAGGGTCCTGCATGTTGCATGCATTAAGCTCTAGGAGCTCCAGGGGGCTTGGGGTACTTATTGGAGCAACAAGTGATCATAGGGTGACTCACCCTCCCCTAATGGTGCGCTGTGTATAGGGTGAATGGCTCAGCCTTTCCCTGTGATACCCCGTGGTGACTTAGGGATAGGATGAATGTTTCTCCTATCGAGGCATCCTACCCATGTAGTCTGGGACTCATGGGAAGTACCTCTCATCTAGCCAATGAGCAGGGAAATGGGGTTAGGGACCATAATAGTACTATCGATGGATGTATCGTTATATTTGTTGTACCTAAGTTGCACGAAACGGGGAAACGGGGAAGCGAAACGAAACGCGGAAGCGAAACGAAACACGACCTCCCCAAATTTTGGAAACGGGGAAACGCGAATATATATAATAATATATATATATATATATATATTAAAAACATTTAAAAATTATTAATATATATATGTGCAATCATAATGATGAGAGAATGAGAGGCACTGCTATTTTATAACTTTAGAAATGGTTTCTAGAAGTGATTAGAAACCCTAAAAAAAAATTAAAAATTAATTAGAAAAAAAAAAATTTAAAAAACAAGTGTTATTTTGTGGGAAACGGGGCCCGTATGGCGTGGAAACGCGTTTCCGTCCGTGGAAACGCTTGGAAACGTGTGGAAACGCGCCCGTACGGACGGAAACACGTTTCCACGCCGTACGGTATGCGGAAACGCGTTTCCGTTTCGTTTCCGTACGGAAACGGACCCTAGACCCACGTTTCCTGCAACTTAGATATATATATATATATATACCGAAATATAGTTTTTTATCCATATTAAATTGCAGGTTGCAGCTTATCTAATCAAATTAAAATATAATTACTTCTCAAAGTTCATAGTTCACTTAAAAAAAAAAATAGAATCAAAATTTGCTATTTAGAAATTACAATGTGATATGCTTGGTCTTGATTCTTGAATATTCAATGTTCATTGTTCATGTACAACTTACAAGCACATAAGAAAATAAGTAAAGTCTAATCCTATTGATTTCCTCTGCCCCTCTTGCGAGAAAATGCCACAGCTTTCCCTTTCCCTCTAGATGTCGATGTTGGTGCTGGTGGAGTTGGCAGTGGAGTTTGCTATGCTCTAGAAGCTGAAGAACTAGAAGTAGGAGTTATAAGAGGTAGACCACGTCCTCCACTGGTGGCAGGGGTAGCTCGAGCAGGTGGTGTCACCTGGAAACATTACAATCTCCCAATCCTGAAATCCTGAAAAACTGATAAGTCTGCTGCATTTTGAATGAAATCTAAAATTCTACTTTCTCCATATGAAATCCAATGAGGCCGGAACCACTCTCAAACATCCTGAGTCATTTCATGGTAATGTTAAAAATTTAAGTAAAAGTGACAAGCCTTGTCACTTTTACTTTAAGAATTTAACATTACCATGAATAGCATATCAATACTAGGGCCTAGATTTGATCATTAAGTTGCCCCACTCAAAAATTATTTGTTTCTTTCAAAAAAAATTGCAACTGATGCAGGCAACGTTTTCTATCAACGGAATACGCGTTTTCTAGATGTAGGACACGACGGAAATTGGCGAATACATTTTACATTTTACAGGGCATGATGAAAAACGTTTTCGACACATTTTAGGGCCGTTTTCGTGTCCGGCACGTAAAATACGGGACACGGGACCTTGGAGGACGTGTCCTATGACTTAGTGTATTACACATATTTGATGAATATAATGCTTTTTTCATACTGAAAAGAAGATGTGAAGGCCTGGCGAGCACAAGCCTCCGCTGCTACAAATTATGACGTGCACTCTCCTCAGTGGAACATGCTAGCCCCTCCCAAGTGCAATGGAGGTGGCCTTCCTAGATCATGACTTTTCTGATCATCCATTGACCCGTCCAGGTAAGTATATTAATAAGTAATATGAACAAAGTTCAATGGTAAAAATTACCTTAATAATTAATAATGCAAAAATATAAATTCCTGGAAAAATTCTTACCATATTTATTTAACTAAGAATTTTTCCCAAAATAAATTGGAATTGAGTTTGTCCACAAATAAGACTAGATAAAAATGATCATGAAATTTAAAAATTAGCTTGACCAGTATTTTTATAGACGTCATCTGGATTTGTTTCAGAAAAACGATTTGAAGCACCTGCAAACCTCTTCTGAATCTGAAAGTTTAATTTTTACCTTCTCATGAGATCAATTTATATGACAATGCTGTTGCAACATCCTAAAATTTAAAAAATTAGCTTGGTGAGAATTTTTATAGACGTCATCTGTATTCGTTTCAGAAAAATGATTTGAAGCACCTGCAAACCTTTTTTGAATCTGAAATTTTATTTTTTACCTTGTCATTAGATCAATTTATATGACGATGTTGTTGCAACATCGGCAGAGAAAGGAAGTTTGTCACGAAAAAATAGAATTTGTTAGAGATAAGTTTTGGTTTTGTTGGACATAATTACTTTCAGTTACATTTAGCGAGTATGCAATTTTGGGCAATTTACACATTATCTAAATTTAGGAAGTAATTTCAGTCCATTTATACCGTCATACTAGAGTTTTAATTTAGCTAGTATCAGTCATGTATGTCAGAGCTGTTAGTCATACAAAAGTTATAATTTAACAAATCTTAATCATGCATGTGTTAGTTAATCATGCATATCTTAGTTAAGATTAGCATATCTATTATAAGTAGTTTTCAATTTAAGTAATTGAATGAATGTTATTGGGTGGTTTTCCCATTCATCCGTCCAATTGAATTGAGTAAGGGTGCTGGACCCTATTCCAGCCTTGTTAATATAAATCTCCTAATCGTTCTTTTAAAAAAAAAAAAGCCAACTTTATAAATGTAATTTTTGGTAACAAGAGTTGAAAGCCCATATGCTACCTTCAAAAAGGTTATGGAGATAGAGCTTGTGAGGAATTTACTAGGGACAAGCGCATGGAAATATTGACGCTACATCATGAAAGCTTGCCTATTTCACAAATATACAAGATGAGGATGGTTCAATCAGGTTCATAGAGGAAAGACGAGCTGAAAAGCCGCATCAACAAGCACTGACAAGAAAATAAGCTAAATGGTAATAGACTCTTTCTGTGATGGAAATGCATAATATTTGCGAGTGTGGGCAGTGCTGGGATTTGACAGGAAAAATGCTAGTCATAGGGTGTTTTGCCCGTCAAATACGGATTTGTATCTGGCAATAAAAAATAAAAATAAAAGCAACTTCTCAAAAACATTTGCTTATACAGTAAAACCCATTATTTTTTATAGCTTGAGTGCCAACCCTGAGTGTGGACATGCAAAAGATGCAATTGCTGCTCTGTTTATGCAACTTGGAATTCCTTTCAACGTTTAGTGGTCACCCTGTTATGAGACAATGGTGAAAACGCTCATAGAAGTTTCACAAGGCTTGAAGCCACCTTCATCATAGAGAACTGAGGAAGACCTTGATCAATATAACTTTGAGTAGAGTGGAACAAAAGCTGACTCCACATAAAGAAGCTTGGGCAGATATGGTTGTTTAATAGTAAGGGACAGAGCTTGGGTAGACATGGTTGTTCAATAATAATGGACAGCCGGACAAATGAGAATCATCGTCCCTTGTTAAACATAATTGTGAGCTCTCTTGGAGGTCCTTAACACCTGAAAACAACAGATTGCCAAATCTAGATACAAATTTCCAATATGAGATTCATGGATATGTTGTTGATGAGGACTGAGCTCCAACAATAGTTGAGGTGATTACAAATGCAACACCTATTTGTTGTTCTGCAGGGCTAATGAAGCATATAGCATAGCCATTTTCAACATTTGTATTTGATCCCAAGTGTGCATGCATTGAATAATTCATTGAGAGATATGGGAAAGATTGATCGAGTTGCTGAAGAATTATGCACTTTATGTCTAAAAATTGGGTTGCTCAAAGAATTGTGCACACTGCGTCTATTGATTGGGTTGCTGAAAGAATTATGCACACAAGGTTTATTGGTTAGGCTGTTGAAAAAATGTGCACACTAGATATGTGGAAATCACAAGTCTCTTGCCATATACATTATGTAGGTCCCATGCACGATTGGAATTGCTATAACTAGAATACATGAGGTATGCTTCTCTCTTTCTTAATTGAATGCATGATTCAATGCAAAGAAGAAAAATGCAATATAGTTATCTATAATGATATGGAAGAATAGAGTGGAGCCAACATAGAGGATGATAGAAAGATCAAGAATAAGTGCATGATAGGGAATGGTGGGAGGACCTAGAAAGATCAAGAATATGTGCATGATAGGGAATGATGGGAGGACCTAGAATATATGATGGCCTTCCTGAAACCTGTAGTGATAGCCATTGGATATTTAGACCAGTGTTTTGAAAATTGGCTGGACCTAACCAATTTGAACCAGTTCACCCCTTGGAGACCTAGACCTGTTTGTGAACCAGAAAAACCAGTGAAAAATGAAAAAAAGAAAAAGAAAAAGCCCCAAGTATTATATAATGACACCCGTTCCGTTACTTGCATATCTGTAGTCTAATGATTTAGTATAAAAATATATATATAATATATATATAAATATAGATATATAAACCGGTTCAGAAACTGATTCACTGGCTAGTTCCAATTCATTCCTGATCCGACCCTCAACCAGTTCTAATTTTTAAAAATTTGATCTAGACACCAATTCCATTACTTTAGGTAAGGTTTGAGAAATAAAGAATAGTATGATAAAGAAAATGAAAACAACAATCAAAGGACGTAGAGATCCCAATGGAGAACTTTATTGCAAGATCAATGTCATTCTTAACAAGAGTTGTATGTAAACTAAACTCTTTATCGCATATGGAAGCCTATGATTTAAATCTTAAATGTTCTAAAGATATGCCTAATAGGGCCTTGCCTACAGATGATGCAAAGTTAAAGAAACGATTGATGGAAGCTTTGTTGATAATGAATCCTCCAAAAGAGAATAATCTTAGTACACTATAGAACACAATTTCGTTCCTTTGGTCTGTTGAGGACTGAATTTGGGTTAAATTTGGCTCATGAGGATAGAGTAATAGTATACCAAATAAAGCCAGTTGGTTGGTTGGTAAGGTTTGAGAAATAACGTATATCATGACAGAGGAAATCAAAACAACAATCGAAGGACCTAGAGATCCCAATGCAGAGCTATATGGCAAGTTCAATGTCATTCTTCACAAGAGTTTTTGTGTGTAAACTAAACTCTTTATTTCATGTGGAAGCCTCTCCTTTGAATCCTAAATGGTCTGAAGATAGGTTTGATAAGGTCCTGCCGACAAATGATGCAAAGATAAAGAAATGATTGATGGAAGTTTTGTTAATAATGTATCCTCTAAGAAGAGACTAACCTTAGTACACTATAGTAATAGATTACACTTTCTTTCCTTTGCTCTATTGAGGACTGAATTTGAGTTAATTTTGGCCCATGATGATAGAGTGATAGTACCCCAAATAAACCCAATTGGTTGGTGGATGATGCATGACTCAAGCTCCACAGATTTTAGATTTGATTATCCGAGTGTTTTCCCAAGTTGTCAGCTCCTCTACATATGAGAACATAGAGGGATTGAAGCACATAATCTATTATTCACTCCATGAAGTGAAATAGAATACTTGCAAAGACATCTAAACTTTGCAGGGTTCAGTAATTGACTGGGATGTCAATTAGAGGATGCACATCAGCTTGTACGTGATGAGGAAATTGCCTAACAAGATGAATTGTTTGATATTGTTCAGTTGCCAATAGAGGAGAAAACGCACGAGTCATTGCCACTAGATGATTATTATAGTCTCGAATGTGATCAACCACTTGATAGAGATGTTGTTGATGATTAACCACATACCTCTAGGCCCTTGCCTTGAAGTATTTAAAACATTTCTATTTATGATTTATGATGATATCATTAGGTATTTTCACATTTGTTTTCTTCAGATCATACAATAAATTATGAGTATTGATATGAAACTTCAA
>APFE030798271.1:0-40991 GCA_000404065.3 Pinus taeda
TTGGATCACCCATTCTGAGGTAAGGCAGCATCAACCAAATGTAGGTATACTTTCTCTACCAAAATATGAGATCTTTGTATCATCAAAGTAGATCATATTGGCACTTCCCCTGCCAATCATGAAAAGTGAAACCTATTGGTATAGGTAGCTAACAGTGGCTCCACTTGGGGAGGGTTTTTCTTTTGAAAGACCAAGAACAACAGGTCAGAATGCCTCGGCCCTTGACATGCCCCTACCAAAACTTGAAAACTTTCTCTTTCTACTTCAAAACTGGAGGCTGTCACCTAGGTGGAACTTCTGGAATACAAAGCCTTTTTCTACTTATTTACAACAATCTTTTGAACTGAATTATTTGTTTGCTGAAAGAAAATATATATATAACTGATTATGTACATGAGGAAAGACCCTGCTATATGCATGGAAAGTAGTCAAAATAATGCTTCAACATCCTGCCCTTGACAGGACCTTCATTTAAGTCAGTTTCATCCAGATTTTTTAGGAAGTAGGTGTTGTTTCCTTGCACTGCTTGGATAATAAATGGTCCTCTCCAAAGATAATCAGATTTTCCATGTTTCCCTTTATCTTCCCTTCTTGAGTCCCACTTGAGGACTTTGTCACCTACGCTGAAATATTCAGCCTTAGTCCTTCTATCAAAATCCTTTTTTAAATTTTCTTGGAGAATTTGTACTCTGCTATAAACTTGGTCTCTGGTTTGCTGCAAACATATTATCTGATTGATCCTTCTTTGCATGTCATTGGGCTCAGCTTGACTTTCTTGAAGTAGTTTCATAACAGGAACCCCTAGTGATGAAGGAAATTTGGCTTCTAATCCATAGACTAACTCGTATGGGCTGACCCCAATGGATCTCTTGGTTGTTAGTCTATCTGCCCATAAGGCATTTACCAGCTTCTTATGCCAATTCTTCTTATTTTCTTCTAATACCTTCTTTATGATGTTTACAAGGCTTTTATTTGATGATCCTGCTAGGCCATTCCCTTGAGGGTAGTATGCAGTGGAATGGCCCAAAGTAATATGGAATTTGTGGCAAAAGTTCACCATCTTCTTGGATCTAAAAGCAGCAACATTGTCTGTTATTATCTTGTTGGGGCAACCAAATCTATACAATATGTTATTCTCCAAAAACTGAATGATTGTTGAATCATTTGCCTGTCTACATGGGATGGCCTCAATCCATTTGGTGAAGTAGTCTGTGGCTGTGAGGATCCATCTATGTTGGCCTGAATATGAGGGATGAATTTCCCCAATGAAATCCAAGCCCCATTGCTGAAAAGGTCTCTCTGTTGCAATAGGCCTCAAAGGGAGTGACAGTAATTTTCTCTTTCCCTCAAATATTTGACACTTATGGCATGATGTAGTGAAATTTTTAACATCAGGGAACAAAGTGGGCCAATAGTACCCAGCCCTCAGTATTTTATCCACAGTGGACTTCCAATACAAGTGTCCACCACAATCACCTGCATGAAATTCTTTCATGACATTGTTCGCCTCATTCTCAATTAAGCAGTTTAGCAATATACCCTCATGGTTTTTCCAAAGCAAATTGCCATCCATGACACAAAATCTTGAGGCTTTCATTTTTAGGAACCTACATTTAGTTTTGGACAATCCTGGGGGAGCACACAGGTTTTCTAGTATATAACAGATATCAGAATACCACAGAGATTGTTCAAAGGCTACACTGATCTTTGGAGTCGCCAGCTCTGGTTCACTGTCCAGTTGGTTGATGTCCAAGGCTTGGAAATTTGTTTCAGACATTAATTTGGCCAAACCTTGCCCTTTTATCAGTTTTGTAGGTTTTATTTCAATGTCAAATTTTAATATGTTGGCAATCCATTTTCCTCTTGTGCCCTCCAAGTTCTCTTGAGTGAGTATGTCTTTGACAATGGGACTCGGTACATAAGCTATAAGATGGGAGTATAGGATATAAATTCTAAAGTCTTTGATGGCTTTGACCAAGGCATATGCTTGCTTTTCCATGATCTGATATTTTAGGGGCGCATCTCTGAGAGCTCTACTAAAGAATGCAATAGGTCTCTCATTTCCTTGGTCATCGTTCTGTAATAGGATATCAACAATAGTATGTTGGGAAGCAAAAGAGAAAATGATAAACTCTTTGTCAAATTGAGGATTTGTTAAGGCTGGAGTTTGGGTAAGGGCCAACTTTATTCCTTCAAAAGCTTGATTTGCTTCTACTGTCCATTTTACCTTTGAATCCTTTTTCAGCATGTTATTTAGTAGTTTGCTTAATTCTGCCAAATTTGCGATGAATCTCCTGAGGAAGTTGATCTTTCCCAGGAATTCTTGTAATTCTTTGATGTTTCTTGGGTAGGGAATTTGCAAGATGGCCTGTATTTTGTCTGGGTCAATCCTAATGCCATCCTTTGAAATGATATGACCTAATAACTTACCTTCTTCCAAACCAAACAGGGATTTCTTGGGATTTAAGGAAATTCCATATTTCCTGCAAGTTGTGAATATTTGACTTAGATGTTTCAAATGTTCTTGGTCATACTTTGAGAAAGGTGTGAGGTCGTCTAAGTAGATGACAAGGAAATCATGGATTTCTTTGGCAAAGGCAATATCCATTGCCCTTTGAAAGGTAGCTCCTGCATTTTTCAACCCAAAAGGCATTTTGACATATTTGAAGGTTCCCCATGGGGTTGTAAATGATGTTTTGTCTTGATCATCAGGGTGGACTAGGATCTGGTTGAAGCCTGAGAATCCATCAAGTAAAGAAATTCTTGATGCCCCCACTACTCTTTGCAGGATGTGATCCATCTTGGGTAAGGGGTAATTATCTATTAGGGACACTTGATTTAAGTTCCTTAGATCAACACAAAGCCTTATTTCACCAGTTTTCTTTCTTGTAGGGACCAAATTTGAAATCCATTCTAAGAATTTGATCAGTGCTATTATGCCATCTTTAAACATTTTTGTACCTCTTTTTCAATTGAAGGGAGAAGCATAGGATTGATTCTCCTCAATTTCTGTTTAAAAGGTTTTTGATTTGGCTTAAGAGGGATAGTATGTTGTATGATGGAGGTATCATAGGACTTTAAATCCTCACAACTCCATGCAAATACATCTTGGAATTCTTTAAAGAGGTCAATGTATTTAGGCTTTTGATCAGGTGGTAGAGATGCAGATAATTTAATTATCTTGGGCTTTTCAACAGTTCCAATGTTGTACTCTTCAATGGAAGCATTAAGGGGCTGCAATTTTGGTTTTCTAGGGACATCATTTGAGTCAAAAATGTCCTCCAATGGAGTTAGGCCTGTTGGAAGGAAATTGTCTTTCCATTGTATAACTTCAGCTTCAGTATCAGCTATTTCCTCTGAATGAACTTGTTCAAGTTCTTGTATTTTTTCCTGGTCAAAGTTTGTTGGAAAAAGCATTTGATTTGCTGTTTCGAGTGAGATATTTGTTTGGTGTTGTTCAACTAGTGTTTGTGAATCACTTGAGGCCTCTGTATCAATGTTCAGTCCTGAAAACTCTTGCTGCAGAGTTAAGAAATTGTTTATTTGTGTATCATCCTCAAATACTTGCCAATCTTTGACATTGTTTGGGACAGAAGGTTTGTGTTTTATCTCAGCTGTAAAGCAATGCTGGGGTTCAAAAGGTAGTTTGAAAGTGCTTGCAAATGTGGCCAAACTATGAGCATGAAGGTTATGGGTTCTAGGAATTTTGGTTATTTGGAATTCAGTGAAGGAATTTAGTATTTCAGCGGCAACAAACCTATAGGATCTCAGTCTTTTGTCATTAGTGACAAAATTTCCTTTTACTTGTTGGATGATTAGGTCTGAGTCTCCTATGATTGAAACTTTTATGGCTTGTAAGGATTTTACTAGCTTGAGGCCTAGTAAGAGAGCTTTATATTCTGCCATATTGTTGGTGCACCTGAAGTTTAACCTATAGGATCGGCCCTCTGAATGATTGTTTTGTTTGTTATGTATCCAAACCCCTGCCCCTGCCCCAAATTTGTTGACTGACTCATCGAATTCAAAAAACCAGAGGACTTCTTGATTTAGGGAAGGATTGTCAACTGTAGTGGGACTTGGCATCAACAATTTGAGATTTTGGCTTACATTTGGTTTGTCTTCTTGAACATTTTTATTTGTTGATTTTTCAACCAATATTTCTAGATCAGGAGTTTCTTCATTTATATGCCGATCTTGTTTGAGTGTCTGGGTTTCTTCATCATTTGTGGGACCTGTATTGTCATTGAAAAGAATATAGGAGTCTATGTCAGAATGGACAGCATATATGGGAAAGTTTTGAGGTTTTTCTTCACTGCTGACCATGTATTTCATAAGTGACTCTCTATATAGCCTCTTGGGTTGACCCAAGACTGAGATGGTGGCATATTTGACATGTCAATTTGTAGGGAACCTGGAGCTTAGCCCCCCATGATCTTGATAACAACATTCCTATTTTGGGTGGGATATCAGCAACTACAACATCCATTAGAATTGTTTTATTTGGGTACTGGACCAGTGACACACAAAGATCTTTTATTAAGCCTAAACATTTAACTTGGCTGGAGTCAAATGAAAATAGGTCCTTATAAGGTCTTGTGATGTCTAGGTTGAGCCTCTCCATCAATGATTTAGGCATAAGGTTGTGAGAGGCGCCTGAAACAAACATTGCATTATGTAGTATCTTATCACGAACATGCAAACTGACATAGAAAGGTAAGATCCCTGTAACTGCTGTCTTTCCATCAACTTTAGACTGAAAAGAAATTCTGGGGTATCATCTAACACATTGACATTATCTTTATTACGAGTAAGTTGAAGAGACTTCTTGATTTGTTGTTTGTAAATGTCATGCTTGGCTAATTATAAAAGAGGAATAGCTATCTTCAATTTGCCAATTTCAGCTTCTAGGTCAAAAGGTCCTTCAGATTGGATCTTGATATTGTGGGTGACAATAGTTTACTTGTTTATTAAGTTTTCCTCTTGATTCTTATCTTGATCATGAGACTTATCTTTTTTACTCATCTCTTGAGGAGTATTACTTGGATTAGGCTGCAAAGGTGGTGCAGCCATTGGCTGTTGTTTTGAGGGAAATAGTTCAGTTACTTCTTCAACGGTTACCTCATTTGTAACTGAATCAGTTTTGTCATGTGGTTCTGCAACTATGGCTTTTTTGGACTGCAGGCTATCCTTTGCCTTTTCAGGGTGTGTTACATTTATAGTTCTGCTTCTTAGCTTGTATTTCTTATGAACTTCATAAACAGCTGTGTCATAACCTTGTTTAAAGTCAAATGACTCACCTGACTTGGTTTGGAACTGTTTAATGGCATCCTCCTTATGATCTTCATGACTCAGAAAAACTTGCTGCTCATCATTCAGGCCCATCAAGTTAATGTGGGTGTCATCTACTTGCTCATTTGAAGTGGATGCTTCAGTATAGTTTTCCTGGGACGGAGGTCTTATCTCTGGATCAGAACTGGCCTTGCCAATGTTTGGGTTTTGATTTCTCCTAAAATTTGGATTCTTGACAGGGTTACTTTGTGGTGCTTCCCATGATGACTTTCTCTCCACGGATTCTACTCTGTCACCCAACCTTTTCATGCCAGTGAGTATTGCATCCAGTTTCTGATCAAATGCTGAGGGTTCTTCTTTGAAGGTGGTTCTCTTTTCCAATCTTGCCCTGTTCCTCTTGGCAATTAGGTTAGCCTCTACTGTGACAACAACTTTTTTGGCATCCTCAAGGGTTTCAGGGTCTCTTTCTTTCAACTGATATGCCATATCAGGGTCAAAACCATCAGGAAATTTGTACAAAGCTAAATCAGGAGGATGTCTTAAGTTTTGCGGTATTGCGTTATATACATTGTTGAATCTTGCACAATACTCCAAAACGGTCTCCTGAGGACCTCGCTTGATTGTATCATATTCACCAAGTATGTGCAAGGGATCTTTTTTCTTTTCCCATCTGTTAGCAAAGGCTTGATGAAGCTCATCAGTTGTTGTTATAGTATTTGCAGTGAGTGATCTAAACCAGGTTCTTACATCCTCTGTCAGGCTCTGAACAAAAATTCTCAATCTTACACTGTCATCATCAATTTCATAGTTCTCAAAATGATCTTGCATCCTTCTGGCATGTTGAATGGCTGTGAAAGTGCCAGTGGAGTCAAAGTATGAGATTTTGGATTGGTAGTCATGAGGCAGGGCTGCAGCATTAGCAGGTAACTGCAGGGGTGCATATCTATTGGCCATATTTGTAGGGTTTATGGGGTTGACAGGGAAAAACGGGACAACAGGAACTATTGGGACAATAGGGGTAATAGGTATGGCAGAGACTACAATGTTGGTCAAGGGAATATGTGAAGTGGATGAAGGTGTGAAAGGAGGGCTTTGAGATGTAGATGGTGAACTAGGGGAACTAGGGGTAGACCAGAATAGAACCTTGATTGGAGTGACAACAGGGTTAAGGTAGACTGCCTCAGGGCTCAAGTCAGAAGGATTTTCCTGTTTTTGCTACTTCCTAATGTTTTTAGGGATTGTGTTAGGATTTTCAAAAACAGTTGGTGGGTTAGGGTCAGGATTGGACCTTGTATACCGTTGATCCTTCTTGGGAGCCAGCTTCTGAATTGTTTTTTTAGTATTTTTAGAATTTTCTTGTATCTGCAAGGGCTAGACAAGATTTTGGAATGGATGTGTATGTCTCAAAGCTAGAATGAAGATAGACTGAAGCAGCTTTTATGTAAACTTGTTAATGTAAAACAGAAACAGTTTTGAAGGCTTCCTGGCTAACATTCAGGCTTCACCTGCAGCTTTAGGAAATATACAGTAATTAGAAAATCCTGAGGTTGTCCCCAGTGGAGTCGCCATTTATGTTAACACCCAGGTTGTTCCCTATGACTCCCAAGGGAATACGGCCGGGGTAACCACTAACCAACCTTTGGATTATAGACCCTAGCCTTCTATAATCAGAGAAGGCTCTCTCTTTAAATTTCAGCTATGCATTGTGAAGACTTTAGGCTAGTTTAAAGTTTCAGTTTCCTGTTTGAGATTTTGGTTGGTGAACTTTTGTTGTAAGAAGGGCATGAAATGTGCAGAAGATGCTAATCCATTGGGCATATGGAGTCAGAAATGTGAGATAGTTCTGGTGCCTGTGATGGAGAAAGTTTTACTACAAGGCTAGATAACTATTGTTAATATAATTTTCCGTTTAGTGAGTGAAACAATGGGAAATGGAGTTACAGACAATGTGATACCAATTTGAACAACAATCTCTACTTAGTAGCATAAACGAATTACTAAACAGTGACTATGAGATATTCAGGGCTTATTGGAGCAGTTAAGAATTCCAATTTAAACAACTGAAGTTATAGAAAAACATTTATAGTGAAGATAGATTGAGATTAGAGTGTCTCCATGGACAAATCCTGAGCTATTCTTTTTCTTTCTTTCCTAGATTTAGAACAACCTGTGAGAGTCATGAGTTAAAACAAATAACATAACATTAACAGAGATGGAGAAACACTTATTATATTAAGCCATAGCACTAGAATCCTGTAGCATTCAATGGTTCCAGTCACAGCATGCACCAGCAAGACTCAGTTCCTGTAAGCTCCAAGCTTTATTTATAACATCCTTCTGAAAGTTACAGCCGAGTTCTCATTTCTTCATAAGAGAACAACAAAAACCAACAACCCCTTGAAAGTTTGTGCGAGGGGGAATATATACAATAGGTTTTACAAAATATCTGAATGCTGAGTCATTTGATAAATTAACTATGCTCACCAACTTTACAAAATAGCAGATAAGAAAGTTATTGCTACTATAATGTAGGATAAATGGTCTTTAATTCTGTCAGAACTCTTCTTGACCTTTGGAGGACACTGAGTCGGTTGAGCGTTCGCTTTAATACTGAATGACGTGTCTTTATACTCTGTCATGCTGTAGTTTTCTCGGCCCTATTACCTAAAGCTGTCATTGTTGCTTTTGGTGGCAAATCTTCCTGCTGAGTTGGCTCATTCCACTTTTTCCAGTCATAGTGTATGCATCATACTTTCTGAATCTCATGACTTATATATCTTGATGACAAAACTTTGATGAAACCCCCTGCTTATAATAATAACGGTATCATTGAGGTCCACCATTCCTGTGTAGGCAATTCATGCCTCAAAATTGCATCCAAGGTCTCATCTGCCTCTGTGTATTTGTAGAAATTCGGAGGCACTTCAAATAAATGGCTGATCTCATTCATAATAAAAAACAAATTCTCTACTTTGTCATAGAGACTTTGCCCAGATGCTGACCCTGTTACCTGTGAGCTGCTTGATCCTTGACTGATCTGATTGGTGGCAAATGTATTCACCTTTTTTGCATAAACCTCATGTGATAGAAGTTTCCATGCACTGTTGAGCAAGCTAGGAAGACCTCTCCCCTGTAATGCTGCAAATTTGTCCATGAACCTGTTGACCTCTGTTTGCATGTCCTGGCTTCTTCTATCCAATGTCTGCACCAGGCTTTTCAGTGTGAGGACCCTCTTTATCAGATGGATAGTTTCTGTCCTGTTGGAGATCCCAATTGCTGTCAGCTGAGGACTTGTCTGGTTATTAAGCACATTAATCATTCTGCTGGCTATCTCAGGCATACTGCCTAGAGATGCCCTTGCTCTATGGACTTCCTTTTGTGCTTTGCCTATGAGCTCCATTTTCTCATGGATAGTTTCAATGTATTGCCACTGATCTGTTATTGATTGGCCAATGTGGGTCCAGAAAACTGTCCTGATCTCAGCCACCACTTTGTCAAGGGTGAGCTCTTTCTCCACCTCCTTTATCATTTCTTTGAGAGCTTTTATTTCTCTCCCTTTGTCAGCCACATTCTGCTTGGATTTGTCATATTTCTCATTCAGCTTGGCCAAATTCTCCTTGGCTCCATTCAGTTCCGTCATCTCGGCTTCGAGGGCCTGGATCTCACCCATCAATTTCTACATGTCAAGGCTCAGAGCCTACTCTGTCATTGGTGCTGGTGCTGCTATTGATGTTGATGGTGCTGCTGGTTATGTGGGAGGAGGAGCAGCCTTTGGGGGTTCCTCAAGGTTTATAACCTCTGGAGGGGGCTGAGAAGTCTGGCCTCCCTCTTTCTGCTGCAGGGCTGCCTGCAGTGCAGCTTCTGTATCCTCCAACTTCCCTTCTGTCTGCACTAGCTATTTGTACAGTGCTACCAGCAATGTAGCTACCTCCTGGTCTTGCCTCTGCTGAGCAACCTCATCTGTTTGGGGGTGAATGGTTGCTGGGAGATTCACCTTCTTTCTTAGGGCTGCAAGGTCTGCATCTCTTATCTTCAGCAGTGATTGTATGGCTTTTGGATCCTTGGGGTCATGCCAAAGCTCTATAATTATGTCCTCCAAAGACTTGATTCTGTTGTCTTTGGCCTGAGAGGATGCTTTCTCAACCTCAAGTTGGGCAGCTATATTATTTAGGCTGTTTTCCAACCTATTAGCCAACATTGTTTTGTCTGCCAATGTTGCATAGACCATCTCACCCATTTGCTTGTGAAGCTCTATTTGGTCCATAGGGTGGATGTCCTTTGCAAGAACCTCAAGGTTGGTTCTTATATAGTCTGCAACTGACTGTGGTTGCAGCATGGTGGGCTTGAAATGACTCATGGTCATTTTTCCTTCTGTGATGTCATAGGCTGACATAAGCCTTTGTTGATTGGTGGGGCCCACCTTCAGCAACTGGTTGTAGATTTGGAGCCTGAGTGGCTCATTTCTCCTCTTGATATCAATAAACTATTGCTCGATGCCTGCCTCTGCTCTCCTTTGATGACTTGAGGAGCCGACCTCTCCTCCAATAGTTCTCTCTTGTTCCTGCTGAAAGGAACTGGCAGATGCCTCCATACTTGGTGGGCCCATTCCCAACGATTGCCCCATAGGCATTTCTTCCTCAGAGAGGGGATTTAATCTCTGCCTTTTCTCCCCTAGATTTGTTGACATGGTGAGGGGAGTCTCCTGTTCGCTATCCCTCTTCTTCCCCTTTTCCTCCTTTTGTGGAGTTTGAAGCACTGAGGCCTCCACTGCCTTTTCTTGCCCAGAAGGCATTTTCTCTTGAGCCTGTTGCTCAGTAGGTGTTGGGGCTTCAGCCATTTGCTCTTACTGCATAGGCTGCCCCTCTTCTTGATGTTCTTCTTGCTGTTCAACCTCCTTTTCTACTTGCTGTTCTATTTGCTGCTATGTCCTAGGAGGTGGCTATTCCTGCTCCACCTGCTCGCCTTTATCTTTGCTTGATTCCTGTTGGGAAACTCCGGCTGCTTGCTGTTGGGCTATGGAAGATGAGGCAGATGCTCCAATTTGCCTTTGACAGGAGGAGAAACATGCCCACAAGTTTCCAAGTCAGCCTCTTTTTCAAGATTCCTTGCCTCTCTTTGTAGCATTTGCTCCCTACCAATGGGCTCTTCTAGGGTGCCCTCTTTCCAAATTAAAGCATTGGCATACTGCTCAATATGAGGCAATTTAACGTGAACATAGCCACCCAATTTGTATTTTATCATCCTGAGGGAAATGAAGTGTTAGGGTCATAAGGCACCCATTTGAAGCTGGCTTGCAGTCTGAGGGTCTCTAGGATCAGGTA
Organism: Pinus taeda; assembly: GCA_000404065.3. NCBI lineage: Eukaryota > Viridiplantae > Streptophyta > Pinopsida > Pinales > Pinaceae > Pinus > Pinus taeda. Next base: position 10,611 of record APFE030798271.1, read on the forward strand.
AGCTTCCTTCCATCCTTCCTCCCTTTTATTGTACAGAAAAGGGCCTAGCTGATTTCTAACCTTAAGCTGCACCATCTTACTTTTACTTTGGAAATGCACAAAGTCTACATTTCCAAACTGCCTAAAGTACTCTAGGGCAAAGAGTCTCATAGGGACATATCTTGGCAGCCTATAAGGACTCAACTCACAACCATATATTCTGATTACTGTCTAGTGTTGGTAAAAGTACCAATCACCAATGCTATAGACCTTTGAGAGGTGAAGAATTCTTTGCATTTCCTCTATCAATCTGGGAGGAGGGACACCCAATAACAAGGTCATAGCTAGATGGATGAAAAGTCAATGAATTCACAGTAGGTGTAAGGTGAATAAGCCAAAAGATGACAGACTGAAGACCAAAACACAACAAACCTTGGGCTTCCCTAGGCATCTAGCTTCTTGAGAGGGACAGGGAAGGCATCAGGCTGATAAAACAAGAATAAATGATATATGTACCTCGTGTATTTAAACACCTTTTCCCTTTCTAGATTCATTAATTTCTCATGAATCTTATTGGCAATAAAAGTGGCAAAATCATAATGCACAGCAGGAAGCATTCCTGGGGAGAAAATGGACAGCATGGCCATAACGGTTTCATCCACATCCTCATATGACCCACAACCCAGGATGTAACTGATCAACTCCACAACATTTTGCCCAGCTCATTAAGATACTGATAAGCTATAGGAAGGGTAGTGCTCATAGATTCAAATTGAGGCTGAATAAACAACTGACTAATCCTGGCAATCTGAGCACTGGACAGCATGCCCCCTTTCATTATCAAGTCATAGATGGAGAGAGGAGTTAGGGGATTCGCAGTGTGAAAATGCAGAATTTCATTGATGGCCTCAGGGGTGATATGGAACAATACTGAGCCTGAGGGGCTGAGAACAGCTCTCTGACAGGGGTCATAGCTCGACCTGCATTGATTTATCAAGTCTGGGAGGACATTGACTTGAGGAAGGTTGTAAATGGGTATGTGGGAGTCCCAAATTCCTAAGGTATCAGCCCCACTGAGATATTGGGCCTTTAACTCATTCAACAGGTGAATATTGAATTTGGTTGTCATAGCCATGGAGTCTAACATCTGGTAATCTCTATCACCCAAGGCCTTCCACTCTAGCTCTCTGTGTGGGGCATTCAGAGGCTGAACATTCAGGGCTACTGGTGTTTCCATGGCTGGGTAGTACTTGTGAGTTTGTACTGAAACTGGCTTTAGTGGGCAGGAGAACACAGAGGGCTAATTTTGCAGAAGTAAAGCCAATTGTAAGGGTAAATGAGGCAACTGTGGTGACAAATGGCGTAGAATGATTAAAGGGAGTTAATTTAGGGACTGCAGGGACTGGCAACTCTGTTTTTCCAGTGAATTATGCCTTTCAGGTTTTTAGTCCACGAATGCGCAGACAGAGTGAGAATTTAGGGAAATGTGACTGTATATGGGTTCAGTGAGCGAATTTCGACCCTGCAACTGTGAAGGAGTGCTGGTTTACCGGGAATTTACTGGTAAATTGGTTGTAATTACTCTTGTTAATTGAGTGCTGTAGAATATGGACAGAAGGAAGCCTTGAGGGGATTCTTTGGGAAAATACCTGGTGAATTGTCGGTAATGGTCACAAATGCAGGCAGGTGGGAGGCGGCAACGTCCTTCAGGTTGATTTTTGCAGGTTGGCGACAGGTGGTCGTAAATTACATGCATAGGTGAGCAATAGTTCAATTTGCAAAAGTGAGGAAAAACGCAAAAATTGGCTAAAATATGGACTTTTTGGGTATTTGGCGCGCTTTTTTGGATGATGTCATCATGACGTCATCAGGTGGGGTCAGGGTCGGGTGACGTCAACATGACATCATCAGGTGACGTGGCAGTCTGTGAGTGGTCCACGGGGATTGCACAAGTGGCGGACACGTAGGAGCGCTGGCAGTCGGGGGTGCTGACAGGGTGCTGAGTGGAAGTGACGTGGGCGGGTGGAGCACTGGCATGGGCAGGCAGTATTGCAAAGTGGTAAGTGGGTTTTCTCGGACCGCCTTCTATACGGTCGTGGTATTGTCAGAAGGCGACCCGAGAAAATCTGTGGGTGACGCGTGGCGGAGGCCTGACGTCACCCTCTGACAGTTTCTCGGGTGGTATCTTTCGGTCATGGAGGCCCGTCCGATATATATGTGGGCCGTCGGATGGGAAAGCCCAGATCCGACGGTCGACGGATTGATAAGTTGCAAGGACGATATGGAAGGTGAGCAACATAAAATATTAATATTTTTGGAAATACGAGCCCAACGGAAACATTAGCAAAAGTGGGTTTTCGAGTTGTTTTGCAGAGTTACGGGTCAAATGGATTTTTACAAAGGTTAACTTGCAAAGCCGGTTTTTGGCTAATTAATCCGAGAAAGTCTCGGATTAATCCCAGGATTAATTATTTAGCACTCTTTGGGTCATGCTCAAATGTTTTTAGCGCTTGAAGACATTGAAAATCATACATAGAGCTATGATGCTCGGGGGAGGGGATACTTAGATTTTTTGGGGTTTTTTGCCAAGTTTTACATAGTAATAGGGGAATAGGGGGTATAGGGAGTTAAATAGTAATAGGTTAGTAGTTAATATGAGTGAGAGAGGTGGATGGGGGGGTGGAATACTAAGTGTTGTTTATATAAAATAAACTTAGCTATTTGGAAGTAGATCAAAATGAAAAGAGTAATTGCACAAGAAATGTGGCTCTTGAAGAGACTAGAACCAACAAAAGACTTTGACTTTCTTTGTGAACATGGGTGGCATAGGGATGTTAGTCATGAATGTGATAGGGGGTGATTTTGGAAGTTAGACATGCTCCATTAAGCTTCTGCAAGACTGCTGCAAATAGGACATTTGTACTGGCACCATGTTTTTACCTTTTCCTTATGCCAGTGAAATGCCATGAACCATGCTTTCTGCAACCCCCTTTGCCTACCCACTCTATTTCCTAGCATTTTTTGTTACTCCAAGGAGTGTGCACTTATATTTGCAAACCCTTTTGTGCCTTTTCTTTTCCTTTGGCTTTCTTTTTATTTTCTATCTAAAGCTACACTTATTGCTTCCAAGGCCCCAGATTAAACAGTTGGGAACCTTCTTTCTCTACCTATCTACTTTACCTGCCAAGATTGAGTTGTTTGGATAGGTTTCTTTCTCTAATCTACAACAAAAATTGAAACATGGCCTGACCCAGCTTAGGCTGTTGGATCACCCATTCTAAGGTAAGGCAGCATCAACCAAATGTAGGTATACTTTCTCTACAAAAATATGAGATCTTTGTATCATCAAAGTAGATCATATTGGCACTTCCCCTGCCAATCATGAAAAATGAAACCTATTGGTATAGGTAGCTAACAGGTACAATAATATATTTTTAGTTAATTTTAATAGGAATTCACAAGAGATTAGATATATTCGTTTAACATTGAAAGTTTTTATTTCGAGGATTAAGAAATACTTCTTTATTATATTAATTTATCCATAAAGGTCGTTTACTTTTTAAAAAATAAATTTTGTTACTTTCACTTTAGGTTTGGTTTTTGATCCAATGGGTTTGTATAGATCTCAAGGTAATAGAATATTTAAATATGACTCAAGGATTTCTAAAAGTATTCTTCCAATATTAATGAGTTTCTATGTCTACAATTTAATCACCACAATGAAATAATAAGCATTTACTACCAACTAGATGTTCATAGCCCCATAAAAGGTTTTTGTATCTCTTGTTATTTCCCCCATTGGGGTGCTTTTCATTTATTTTTTTTCTCCCTTTTCTTTTATTTAGATATGAGGATGGGTAACATCTAATTGATAATAGTGGGGGAAGCAACACATTGAATAACCATTTGTAATAGGGGTGTCTCCTTATATTGGGTGTAAATTCTTGACCTAATTGACTTTTTAGAATTGTTGCCAAGGGAGATGTTTTTATGTTGTTGTTAAGATATTCGCAGTGAATTTGATAAATGTAATCCTTTCTTAGTGGTAATTGATGTTAATGGAGGTCCAAACTTAGTTTTTTCATTTTGGTTGTGTTTCCCATTGTGGTATTAGCATCCATGTGCTCCTCATGAGTCACCTGCAACAAAATAAGACAAACACAAAATACCATGTAACTATATTTAAAACGCCATCAAAGTTATTATAGTGGTTCATAAGATGACAATGACAATGACCTTCCTTTAAAGGTTTGGAAAGAAATTATTAGGATTATTAGGATTGTGATTGACACTAGACTTATCTTCTGGGAACTTGCTTGTTTTTTCCAATTATTTCATTCTTGAGAGAAAATCCTTTGGCATCTCGGTTTTGGGATTTATTGATAGCAAATGAAGTTATGCCACCTTCATTTCTCGGGAACACATTTATAAGGGAGTAATAAGGTTCTTGAGGTGTAACTGAGTTGCTTTAGAACAAATGAAACTTGCTTCTGGGATTCCATGTGAAATTTTTGTGAACATATTTTATGGAGAGAGTGATCAGTTTAGCGAGGGTCATTAGAGGAGATTCACTATAATCTGACTCCAGTTCTTCTTTTTAGCGAAATCCTTGCCTCCTATGAATTTGTCATGCTCAAAATTAAAATAAGGATAATCAGGAAAATGTGCTTGATGTGATATGCTAAATTTGTTCATCTATGTTTAGGTGTAATAACCATGGCATGTAATGTTGAAAACATGTTGAATTTATACTTAGGAAAGAAAAATGATATTCTACCAAAAACATTAATTTGTTTTTTTTCCTCATGAACAACTTTGCTTGGCACATAAAAATTTGGTTTTACTAGCATTTTTTAAAAAGTTTGAAAATTGACCCTAAAAAAAAAAATCATTGTTCCAGTATCATCACTTTTTCGTTTTGAAGCTATATTTTTCACAAAAATTTCGTAGTCACTACCATTTTTAAAACATGTTCAAAATTGACTACTAAAAAATAAAATTGTCGTTCCAGTATACACACTTTTCATTTTTAGCACTGTTTTTGATGTTTTTTTCGGGATTTTTTGGCCAGAGTTCCTGTTTTGAGTTTATAGTTCCCGTTTCAAACATTACATTGTATGTTTAAAGATGGAGGAGAAATTGACATATTTCTCGATGGCTATGCATGTTAGTCAAGACAGATGAAAAATTCATGGTCGAGCCCCTACGCATATCGATCAGAGAGAAGTAATGCTGCGGAAAGTTAAAGTGTAATGGCAATAATTTAGCCTAGAAGACGCTAGTTGGGAAGGTGAAAAAATTATGAAGGAAGCATATCTGGGTTTGTTTGACAGTGTCCAACATCGGCAGAATGTTTAATCTAAGGGGGTAGAGATGTGAAATTTCTTTGTAATTTGTAAATATTAATTATCCATAGTAAAAGACATGATACTATGAATTAGGTTTAGGGAAGGTAAGATGAAAAATTAGAATCTTTAAATTTTTGTTTGATTAATAAATTATGTCATTAAGTTGTGTAGAAGTGGTGAAATCTTGGAAGGAATTTCCAATTGTGGCTCACTTGTCGACTTGGTAAATAGTTATGGTCAGGTGGTTACTGTCATAGATTGTCCTTGAGAATTAATTCTCAAAAGATGGGAACCAAAAGGGTAATAGGTACCTAAGGTAACAAAACAAGGGAGAAAAAGACGAAGCTGTAACAAACACTGTGTTTACAATACCTGTTGAAAGGTCAGACAGATTTATGTAAGCTAGATGGACTAAGTCTGGTTAGGACTAGATAGTCACAAAAGAACTAGCTGCATGCGGTTACAGAATACCCTGCTTGTGAGAAGAGCACGAGGGGAGATTCAATCTGTGACTGATCTCGTGGTTGGGAGGAAACAACATTGCTTTCTAGAAGGTGGAGAAGATACTTGTGAATACTAGCGAGGCAAAAGATAAGTACTATATGGCTGAGTTGTGTAAGCAATAAAGAAGATATGTACAGAAATAGTGTTATACAAAAGTTAATGGAATAGAAATACGTAAGTGTGAATATTCTATATGTAAATCTATAGGACCTTAGTCCTCCTTCGCAATTCTTATTAATGATCAGTAAGAACAAACCAATTACTATTCCATATGGAACTAGTTGAATAATAGAATTTGATAATGACTCAAGAAAAGAAATAAGTTATCCTAGTTAACTAAAAACAACAAGTAGAAAACTAAAATAATGGTAAGCGTTACACGATTATTTACAAGGAACTTAGATAGAAAACTAACATAGAATTAGGTTAGCCTTCTAGCCTAGCTTGGATAGTGGCCTAGCAAGAAGATAATTCCATTGTCTCATATATCAGACAAAGAATGTAGCTGAAAATAAACCTTCAGAAAAATGAGTATTGCAAGCAACATGCAATTGTAATTGAAAGTAAGGGTACATAACATATTAACCTATATTAATCAAAATCTATTCGCTATTGAATCCAGAACTATAAGAATAATTTACATCTGCAAGAAGTATAAGATAGCAATAACTGTAACATTAATTAACATCGTCAAAGTACAGTCAAAATCGATCTTCTTTTACAGTCTTTCTACAAATAGATACCATAGTAGCACTGTTAACAATTATAAATTTTACTATAAACATATTACAAGCCATAAGGTTAAATTACCAACAAAAATCATATGAAAAGAGGGTTTGACGCGTACACAATTTTCTCCCATTATTATACATTAACTGGCCATGAAAATGCAATGTAATAAACAAAAGTAAATAGTAGGCCACAAGACTAAGAAACCCGAAGTCTAACAGATTTGATGCGGGAGTCTATGCTAGAACTCAAATAAATATCTCAGGCTTGAATGACCACTTTGGCATTGTTTTTAACAAAAGAAAAATCCTCTCTCATAATATCACAATGAGCCTCTTGGTAGGTCTGAAAATACATGGAAAACACATAAGTAGAACAATCCTTAGCACATTTCCTAGTAATTTGACGGTCATAAGTGGAGTAAGAAAGTGTAATACCTACACAGATCACAAGAAGGCATTAGAAGGGGGTTCCTTGAACTGTAAGAAAACCATAAATACATATAATTGACAAATTTCTATAGATAGCATAGGATATCAAGGGGAAAATTGAAGATAACTATAGAATTTCCAGAGAAGGGTATCAAGGGTTACCTAAAATCAGCTTCCTTCCACTAGAACCATCAGATTGCCTTCTACGCACGACATGCAGAACCAAGCCACTATTCGACCTTGTTGCACATCGGCAAATAGGATCCTAGATGAGAAAAGGAATTTCCTTAAGTTATCACGCAACAACAACAAGGAACTTTCAAATTCCTAAGCTACATCTTTAAACTCCGCCATTCTAGACTACCTGAAGTAGTTTCAGCAGGAAAGGGTGGAAAATTACCATGGAAATGACTGCAACCCTTAGAGAGAAGCATCCTGAATCCCTATATTGAAGAAGGTGAATGAACCCCGGGCAACGCGAGTTAGGCGAGTAGTTACCTTGATGAGATCCATCTCCTGAGACAGGGACAGGTATAAGAATTAGACCATGTTCTCCAGAAGTTTCCACTATAAGCATTTATTGGAGATTAATGTAACTAAGGGGTCATTCAAGAACATATATATAAATGTACCGATGTAATGTTATCAATTAAATGATACGAATCACATTATCCTAAGTTGAACACAAGTGCCTAAAGTTGTATGTTGTAACATTTCAACAATACTTAATAACTTATGAAATCTACAAGCGAGTCTATCTCAAGCATTATCAAACTTGAAAACTTAAAATGGTATTGGGTTAGGTAAAGGCAAATTAATCCTTTAATTTTTGTTTTTTTTGTTTTTTGTTTTTTGTTTTTATATTGAGTAATGTGTTTTCACATAGAAATGTGACACTAGGGGCTTCTTTAACTTTTCACTTTTAATTTTCCCTCTATTTCCAAAATTTTCTTAATCTCCCATTTGAACTTTGAGTCTTTCAACAAAACAATTATTTTATGTTTATTGTTCAAAAAAATTTCCACATTTCTCAGTAAAACAATTATTATTAAGGGGAATATTTTTATTAAATTATTTTTCAATATTCTTTGTTCAAAACTTTTTTTTTTAATATTTCTTTTGGCCGTGATCTAACTATCTTTATTTTGGAGGTTTTTTAACCATATTTTATGGTCAAATTTCCTCGAAATTAGGAATTTGTTGGAATTAATCTCTAAGTTCTATACAATCCAAGTGCCCCAAGATTTTTTATGAGCGACTAATTCATTTACGCATTTAAAAATATATTTAAATAACAAATAAGCATTATTTGACAAGAGATTGTTTGACAAAATTTCTACTAAAAACCCTAAAAAATATGTTTATTTTATTTCGACCTTTATCTCACTCTCCCTCTAACATTAATACATTTTATTTTGATACAATTATTACTCATCTTTTAATCATCACACTAATGAGTTATTTTATTGTTACTATTTTTAGTTTATTAAGCAAACACTCCTTTTCACATTCTTTTAATAGGGGTGACATTAATATATTTTATTTTAATACAATTATTACTCATCTTTTAATCATCACATTAATCAATTATCTTATTGTTATTATTTTTAGTTTATTAAGCAAACACTATTTTTCACATTTTTTTAATGGAGGTTAGCAAACTTTATTCTACAAGCATTTTAATAAAGACTTAGTCGGCCTAATTCATAAAATGATGGTTTTACTTGAAATTTAAGGTTATAGTTTCCGAAAAAATGTGGTTTTCTTATTATTTAAAATATATTTTTAAATGCATAAATAAATTTAACACCATTCAAACCCTCAAAAAACTTAAACTTTACAAATTAAACAACTTAACTATTAGGGAATTTTAGCAAAATTAACCAAAAAACCAATTTATCTATTAGTTAGAGTATGATATTTTTCTACGCGCCATGAAAACTGGCTTAAAAAAATCAACTTTAATCTTAATACACTACATTCAATTCCCTTAACCTTATAGGCCCTTTTCCAAATATTTTATTTTTAAATAATTATTGTGTAGTTATCTCAATCCTTTTATATCCACCGATTATAAATAAATCCAATTTGGCATCCAACTCGTTAGATAACGATCGTGTAGGCGAGAAAGGTGTGTGTTACAACGTTCCACAGGACTTGGCTCTGAAAAACTCTGATGCTTGGCTTTGCTTCGGATCTTAGAAAATTCCGCTGGACTTGGCTTTGAAAAATTGTGAAAAAGGTTTGATACTTGGCTTCACTTTGGACCTTAAAAAATTCCAGCGGGTGGTCGGACGTTGAGTTTTAATTTTCCAGTGGAGATTATTGATGGAGAATCCATTTGGAAAGCTGAACCCTTCCATATTGGGCAATATTCTGAGTCGCTGTGATGTTGCTGACATAGCCAGAATGAGATGTACGGATCGAGCACTGTTTAGTCTGCTGAGAACGCAAGCTACGCGCAAGAAGATCTACGAATGGAAACAGAAAAACAATGAATATGGGTACAGTCTCATAATATTTCAGGCGCAAAATTCAGACGAAATCAATGTCCAGAGAGCAGTTAGGGCTAGAGAAGTACATGTGGTAAAAGCAGGGAATGGTGTTGTGATGCTGGAAACTGGCGTGGTTCCTAGAAGACGTCTGGTTGTATATGAAGGACGCAGAGAAGGGTTTAACCTTGCGGAACTGTGGCATCAAGATTCCAAGTTTTCTGCAAATGAATCCTCGGTGCTCAGCTTCATAGCTGCAGGAGACGGTCCTTACAACTTTATGGCAATGAAAACCGAGGAACCAGAATGGAAATGGACAGAGCACGAAACGTGTCGTTTCACACATCCCTCGCTCAATTTTTCATTTATAATAGAGGGTGACAAGTTTATGAAGATTACGAGTTTGTTGCCACAGTTGCCATTGCCGCTGCGATTCGCGAATTCCATTCGCATGCGATTGCCCTATATGGTTGCCACGGAATTGGTAGATGTAAACTCAAGGAGGCAGATTAATCAATCGTCGCCTATTTCGTGGGAGATTCGTCACGTGCTTCCTCACGTGGCATTCGAGCTGACGCATGTGTTCGAATGGGGGGATGGAATAATATATATGGTGTTTCTGGGCGATAAGTATAATGGTCACATTGATTTAGGGGCTTGGATGATAGAACATATGAATCCTGAGCGATTACAGTTTGCAGTGTCTTACTGGCACAAACTTACAGGCCCAAAGGGATTCGATAATAATAGTAATGATTGTCGCACAAAATCTGAGTGGTTGACAAATTTCTTACTGCCTCACATATATGCTACTAATACCAGCTTCCAGTATGACCAGGTACACCTGATATCTTCTCATAGCCGTGACTTGTACATCATCAGAAGAGAAAAATCTGGGAAACGGATTCTTGTGGAGTTGTGGTTGGATGGGGAGAACATGTGGGGAAATCCTGTTCGTTTGATTGGTCGGGCAGCTGGTTATGCATTGCATGTGGGTTCCTTCTGTGTTTGGCGATTAGGTGCGCAGCATTTTGGTGTTGATAGTATTTTGGTTTTGGCCAAACTTCGTGACACTGAAGCAGGAGCTTGGTGGAACGTACAAAGGCGAGGTCCATCCGCTATTGTGGTTAGCCATGGGATGCTTAAGGGAATTAATGATGGAGCGCGCTTTTCCCTAGTACGACACCTCCAATCAAACTAGAGTCATAAAATCTCATGGAGCAAGGCGGACTGTATTCATTATCAGACGCACCGGAATTTCTTCCTCCAACATTTTTGGTCACAATATCTGCAGTTAAATTGAGTCTCATAGCATTTCTGCTTTCATGTTGTTTGTGTTATCACCTTGATTGTGACTTGTAACTGGAGATTTGAGGGTACAGCCAACATCATCGGTTGATTCTAGAGGTTAGCGTCTGTATGAGCGCTAGTAGCGACTTTAATGTTTGATTTTGAATTTGGCATGTCGATAGAATTGTTGAGCCAGATTTACAACAAGTTTTGGATTGTAGGGCAAAAGTTTGGTTTTAGTTTTATTTGGATGGTCATATCGCTGAGGTAATCTTTTTCGTTAGTCAATTAAATCTTAGTTTCAGATTTATTTAGATATTATATATATATATTATTGGGTGAAAATGTATATTATATCTATATATATATATTATTTGGTGAAAATGTAGGTATTGAGCAGCTTTATCAGTTTATTTGGCAACTAAAATGTATATATGTAATTAGTGAATACTGCTATATGATTACCATCGTTACACCCTTTGGCATTACATGCATATTGTTGGTTTGTTATAACTGTTTTCTTTTATATGCCTTATATATATTTATTTATTTATCTATTTATTGAGTTCGACTTCTGAGTAAATATGGTTTGAACAATTATATAGATATATGTTTCTATGGCTTCTTGGTTGTTTTGTTAGTTTCTTTCCACAACAAGGGTTTTTACAAGAATTAAATCTATGGATGATTACGTCATTGCATGCATTTGTATTCATATCGAGATTGTTTATTGTAATGGTTATTCATTTCCATTATAGTTTGGTTACGCCAAATCTCGGGTTGTTTCTCTGTTTACTTGTGGTTTCGAATCTACATCACATGTTCTTGTTTAATCTTTACAGTACTTGCAAATTATGATATATATATATATATATATACAGGATGGATGTTTTTCTAAATTATGTCTTGTTAATATTGACCCAGAGGAGGACTAAACCCAAGTTCTGGTTTTCCTAGGACAAGGGTCTCAGCTTCTAACAACATTAAACATTCTTGTAAGAGTAATAATGTTTAACTAATGTTAAAAATATTCAGTTTGGTTGTTTATTATGATATTCGTCTCGGTATGGTTGTACTTCTTAAGTTTCATGAGGGTGTACACCAAAACCATATCTCTATTCCCTTAATTTGGGTTCCCCTCTCTTGCACTTCTAGGTTTTGTTAACATTTTTCTGTTTCTTCTATTAATAGTTTCTGTCTCTCCTATTAACAACCATGAAAAGAAGACAAACCTTTAACTCATACAATCAGGCTATACCTAGGGTTTCTTGTGTGAGTAGCCAAGTTTAAGTTCTTTAGTGCTACCAACTTATTTGTGATTCATCGGTGTTCAAATCCTGCAAAGAAGTAAGACTATTGTTGTTTACATACAGGGGATTTATAAATAAGCTTGTTCGCATCCTTCATGTTTCATAAAGAGGTTTAAGAGTTCATTTAACTTACAAACTTAACCAAATAGGTAGTAACCAATATTTTAACCATGAAAAACTGTTTAAGAGCAGTCGTTCCTATAGTTCCATTATACAATTCATTTATAATATCAGTGACACAGAATATTCTTAAAAAAAGTAACATGCACAGAGGAACATATACACTTATCTATTGATACAACAAGACTGATATGGTCCACCCAACCGTGAGAAGGGGAATAAAATCCACTTCTTCCCCCAAGCTCCTCCCTAGAGTAGTAAACAACAATTTTTCTGGTGAAATCAATGTTAGGCATCAAGACCATAGGCTAGCCTAAAATTCTTGCATGTATCAAAGTTCTCCACTTGCTCATGTCTAGCTCTGGATACCTCCTAGGCAACATCCTGCAATCACACAGACTTCACCACTTTTATTTTTCCAAGGAAAGAACCCCTTCTCTTCACTAAGATTCCCTTTTATCTCTAGATTAGAAGGTATTTGTCTTCAACTGCTTTTAACTACTTTAGAGTTTGAAATTCATTTTTTGAGTCAACCTTCTTGAATTTTGAATTTCTTTATTCACAATCAATCATTATTTCATTTCAAAAACTAATCCAAATTTTCACTCGATTCTACCACCCTTTACAATAATCAAACTAAATTCAACATAAAGTAAATGCTTGTAAGTAATTTTACATTAGGGTGTCACATCTTCCCCCCCTCAAGAAAAACACCATCATTAGTGTTTTACTCCTGGCCCTTCAACGATTCAGGATAAGCCTATCATAAAATGTTTGTCTTCCCAGGTGGCCTCCTCTGGGCTAAAATGCTTCCACTGCACTCTAACCTGGATGATAGCTCGCCTCTGTAACATTGTTTGCCTTTGGCCGAGAATGTGTAGAGGCTCTAGCAGGAACTCTCCGTCTGGTTTCACCTGTCAATCATACAATTCATGATCAATTTAATTTATCATAAAAGTAAATATTTTCATACCATTAGAATCATTTATATACTTACTTGGAAATCCTACCATTTAATTATGTGCCTTGAATCATACACATATTTATTTAATAATGAAATGTGCCTCCACCTCTGCCACATACACCTATGCCTTCACCTCCACCTCCACCTCTGCCTCAACCATTCAACATGGGAAATGTAATGAAGATGTCGATCTTTAAAGGGGTCGGGAGCGAAGACCCCAAGCAATTCTGGTTTGTTGCAAATGCTTTGTAGACAACGCAGCAGATGTGTTAAAATTGGAAAATATGGCCAAACTCCATGTGGGTCATCTTATTTATGGCAGCTAATATTTTTCGTGGATCCCTCTCATCGAGAGGTGTAGGATTGATTTAAAGATCATCCGATTCCAATAAGTATTCATGGAGTTATGAATTTATTTGTGTTTATAGACAATTCGTCAAGGTCGGCCAACAACCAAATAAAACCCACTTGAGAGTCATTTTACACACACACTTCACTCTTTATTTCTCCCCACTTGTTTTGGATTTTAGTGGAAGAGAAATCTAAGAGAGGAAGCCCTAAAACACAGAAGGTAAAGGAGCCCTAGTATGAAGCCCTAGACACATTCTCTACAAGACCTAACGCATTCCTAAGGAGGATGCCCTAATGAAGTCCTAAGAAGGAGGATCTATGCAGCTATGGAGGAGGTCTTAGAAGACCTATCCATAGTCCTAGCAAGCCCTAGCCTATGAAAGCTCTACGCATCCATTTGTGGAGGAAGAGAGCTCGTTGAAGGAGGATAATTCCCTATGGTAGCTGCAACAAGAAGAGGCAGGGACAACGTGTAAAATGAGGACTATTTTACGTCTATTCCAAGGGTCTGAAGTGCTGGAGAAAGGGTCTAGTTCCCTTGCTAGAAGAGCTGCCAGCATAGGATAGTTTTGAGGTCACTTTGGAGGGGTGCAGATCCATGGAAAGGCAGTTGTAACTATACACAGTCTTGTTGTAGGGTGCCGCAATAAATTACAGGCAGGCCAAAGGGTAGACAAGGGCTAGGGCACCCCAGAATTGAAGCAGCCCCCCTTGGCTCCTCAAAGAAGGGAAGCCACATTTCTTGGGAGTGTTTATGGGCACAAAAATAAGGCCGGTTAAGGACTATTGTGTGCCCTAACTAGACCTAGTTTGCTGCAACCAAACAAACCTCAAAACTGTGAACCAATACACACTTTTTGGAGCAACGTTTGTATGGTGTGTTGGAAGCTAGATACATGGGACAACAAAGTCACTTGGTGGAGCATAGAAAATAGGACAACAAGCAATGACATGGTACAACAAGGCTACAATGGGACAACAACAATCATGGTGCTACAAACTCATCAGGACAAAAACAAGGTACAACATGCAAAATAGGACAACTAGGCAAGTATGCTTAGTACAACATGGTAAATGGGACAACTAGGCAATGGTGCTTGGCGCAACAAGAAAATGGGACAACAATGCTATGATGTTTGTTGGACCATAGCAAATGGGACAACAGTATGCCAAACATGGAATGACAATGTCACTAACAATGGGATAGTAGCAATGGCACATAGAACAGTTGTGGTAGCATGGTGCAGCAATGACACATGGGACAACAGTGGTAGCATAAGGTGCAGCAGTATGATGTGTGCAACATGGTTATGAGGTCCAGCATAGTGATGATGGGTGCAACATGGTGAGCTACAACATGATGATGAGATGCAACACAATGATAGCTGAAGGAGTCACCTTGGAGAATCAGTTGAAGCAGCATGTATTCAACTGATTTCAACCATCTCATGTATCATCTTCTTAGATATGATCTATGCTCTTATTTGGATAAGTCAAAGTGTTGACTTCTATTGTATATGTACTATCTCTCTCTCTCTCTCTCTCTACTAAACTATTAAAGAACATATAAGAGTAATTGATCAAGGGTTTCCACACATTAGGGTTTGTCCCTAGCTCGTGCCACATCTTGTATCCTCTTGTCTTGGCTTGTCTTATGTGATCTTTGTTTATGTTCTATCTACAATTTACTTTAATGCTGATGTGATTGTTAATCTGGGAAAGATATTGAGCTAACTGTAAAATTGAAATAAATTGCTCTAAGCATAGAACATGCCTAAAATTAACAAGATCGCTAATGATAATCTAAAGAAAGTGCAACTGATCACAACACTGCAGGATAGGGTGCTAACTTGGTATATCAAGTTCTGTCAAGACAGACCTGGTGTGACGTTGGCATAGACTGAGCAAGCGTTAAACAGTGAGTTTCAGAAGTCTACTAGTCTTAGGAACATTTTGTCACAAAGTTTAAGGAGATACAACAAATGGTAAATAAATCCTTGTGGGACTTCGATCAAAGGCTAAAATTCCTGATCCGGCAGGCTAATATGAACATCATGGATGATCAACACAGAGACTAGTACATTGCTTCATTGTTGCCCCACCTAAGATTACCATTATCACAATAGAAGATAGGAACACAAGCAGAGGCTGTGGAAATCACGATGAGGTTGGAAGCCTCACCAGTATGAGATACAAATGTTGTGGTACAACAGATTCACTCGCAACTAGCAAGTTTACACATGGAATTATAGAGCTCAAAAACAGGAAATGAAGCTCAGCCAGAGGTGCACGCTGAAATATGGTGTATAAAATCCAAAGAGAAAGGACATGATAAGGATAATTGCCATGTTTATTAGAATTACCTGATTGGAGGAGGTCCTGTGCCTCTAAATCCTAAAAATATCATAGGACCGAACACGGGAGTACCATTATGGTGCACTATCTATCAGGAAGCACGAAAATGATAATTGTCACCTCTTGCAGAAGTTTGTTCAGACACCGCAACAATTGTTTTGTAACATCTGTAAATCGGTTGGACATGATGAATGAAACCACTGAAGCTATGAATTAAGGATGGAGCAGACTCCTACATATCTGATGTAGGTGAAAAATCAGCTTCCGGACCAAGGAGCGGATGCAATACGTGGAGGATTCGAAGGCTGAGGGAGAGGAAGAGGAGGAGGGGATGGCAGAGGTCGTGGATAGGTTATTTGTTATAATTGTGGAAAAGCTAGACATTTTGCACGTGATTGCTATAACCCCACGCTTCCATCATGTCAATATTGCAAATAGTTCGATCATGTGATAGAAGATTGCCCAATGCTGATTGCCAAGATGTAAGAGAAGGATGCAACAACCTACGCAAAACATTCGAATGATGAGGGAAGAGCCTTGTGAAGAGGATCACAACATCAATATCGTAACGCGTAGTGGTATTGCTACAAGAGAAGATAAAGGAAAGTGGCTAGAAACTAAGGGATGGGTGCATAAGGCTGCTGAAAAGGAAGTTGGGTTTGACCTCAACTGGGCTAAAGAAACTTTCATGGAAGCTAAGAAGAACTTTGTTGAGGCTTCTACATCGGGGAGTCAGGAAAAACTAGTTGGAAATTCTGAAGTGTAGGACGTGGATCCTTCGCTGTTAGCCATGTTTCTCAAAATGTGTATGAAGTTGTTGAGGGATTAGAAGGTGGTATAAGGGCTCCAGAAGTTGATTGAATTTTGTACGTGAAAAATTAAGATTCCTTCATAATGGGTAAACATAAGAAGCAAATCGGGCTCGAGATGAGGCTAACCACATAGATTGGGGAGTACAAAATGGACCAAGTCATCTTGGATTTGGGTTTTGATGTGAATGTACTACCTAAGAAGACATGGGAAAGGATGGGAAGACCTGCGCTACAATGGTCTCCTATACAATTACACATGGCCAATCAGCAGAAGACCATTCCTATGGAGCGCTTGTATGGGTTAACAGTTGACATTGAAGGTGCAAGTGCTTTAGCTAACTTTGAAGTGATTGAAATAGTGGATGAAAACAATCCTTACCCTGTGCTACTAGGAATCGATTGGGCCTTTGACATGGATGGAGTGATTAATATGAAGAAGTGAAGGATGACATTTGAAAAGAAGGTGCTTAGAGTTATTGTGCCAGTAGATCTTGCTGAAGGAGGGAAGTACACTGCACTGGTTCATGTTTATGAGGAGGATGATGATCTAGATTAGATATACAAGATAACTGCGCATGATGAAGATTGGATCAATCCCACTATGGATGGACAGATCACGTGAGATAGAGACAACTCATGTACCTCAGACCTAGATGAAGAGCTTGAACATTGGCATAATAGGCTGCATGAGGTCTCTACGCTGCATTGCAATATGATGACCAAGTCGCTGTGGTGTGTATCTATTGAGGTAAGAAAAATTCCGCAATATGATGACTTAAATGATGTTAATATCTTTTTGGAAGAGCTTGAAAGGGAGGTGCTCGAGGAACATTGCTTCTAGGGACTCGAATTGGCACTGTGTGCTACTCCTTCCCATTTGTGGAGTACGCATAAGGAAAGCTTTGCTAACTCAAGGGAATACAAGTAGATGATGAAGCTGAGGTTTGGATACGCTAATACCCAGATGACTGAGAAACACAGTTGGAAGGATGATCCGCGTGAGCATTTGGCATGGTGGATGAAATATTGGGGAGAAGAGCCTAAGCCAAAATGGGTACATGTATTTTGTCATACCTTAGACACTATTCCAATGAATTGGTATTTGGAAACATAGCTACACCATGGAAGAATGGGATAACTTATTAACTTTTAGCTTTGAGGATGGATTCAGATGCATTGATGAAGTGCTCTAGGAAATTAAAGCTGTTACCTTTAGAATGCCTAAAGAACTGGTAGAATGGGTTCAACCGGACTGGAGTACATAGTTGTGCCATGTGTTGGAATGCTACAATGTGACTGCAGAAGAAGAAGAAGATGATCCACAAAAAATCAATATTCCAAAGACTGAAGGACAACACGAGGTTGAAGGATCTAAAGCAGAGAACCCTGATATATTAGAAGCTTTGAAGACCAGGCAAGTAAACATTAGATCTGACACATAACCTAAGTTTGCAAAGGTAAGAGATTATTGGGATGAAGATACAATTGATAAAGTTACAAAGCTGCTCTGTGAATACCAGGACTTGTTTCCTACTAAGTTCTTGGACCTCAAGGGAATAGTAGGGGATCTAGGAGTGATGAAGATCACTTTAAATCCCGATGTGAAGCTCGTGAAATAGAGACCTTATAGACTGAATCCCAAGTATAAGAAAAAGGTGCGCAAAGAACTAGACAAAATGTTGGAAATAGGAATTATTGAGCTAGTAGAAGAATCTGATTCGGTGAGCCCTATGGTAGTTCAAGAGAAGAAACAATAGGGTGAAATTAGAATATGCACGTACCCGAGGAAGTTCAATGATGCATGCATTCATGACCCATTCCTAACACCATTTATGGACGAGCTTTTGAGAATGTTGGAGGGTAGGAAGATTATTCATTCACTAATGGGTTCTCAAGGTATCATCAGATTAAGATCACACCAGAGGATCGTAGTAAGATGACCTTTGTGATGGAGTGGGGATGCTTCTAGTACACAGTGATGCCATTCGGGCCAAAGAATGTGCCCGCAATTGTTTCAAGAGTTGTAATTGTAGTGTTCAAATAATTCATCCATAAATTGTTAGAAGTGCATTTTGATGACTGGATTGTGTTTGGATTGGTAAAATGCCATGTTGCAAGTTTGCGCCTCATGTTGGATACTTATTGTAGATACCAAATTGCTTTAAATTTGAAGAAGTGTATCTTTTGTGTGCCTTATGGGATATTGTTAGGACATGTGGTCTTCAAGCAAGGATTAATGGTAGATCCTACGAAGATAGCAGTGATTGTCAATTTAGAGGCTCCGAAGAATGTAAAGAAACAATGCACAATGTTGGGGCACATAGGTTACTATAAAAAGTTCATGAAATATTATGCACAGATAACTGCGTTGATGGAGAAATTACTGAAGAAGGACGTGACCTTTTGTTGGGATGAAGAGTGCCAGTGTAGTCTGGATGTATTAAAGGAAAAGATGGTGATTGTGCCTATTTGGTGTTTCTTGACTGGAAGAAAAAATTTCTTGTGCATGTTGATGCCTCTTATATTACATTGGGTGTGGTATTGACCTAATTGAGCGAAGGTGAGATAGATCAACCTATAGCTTTCGCGAGCAGGAAATTGTCAAAGGTTGAGAATAATTATTCGACTACAGAGCACAAAGGGTTGGTGATGGGCTATGCGCTGAAGAAGTTTCGACATTACCTGTCAGGTGTAAATTTCAAATGTACACAGATCACTCCACTCTTAAGTACTTGGTCAACAAGCTCATGTTGGGGGGAAAGATTTGTAGGTGGTTATTGTTGCTTTAGCAATATGAATTTGAGGTAATTGTGAAACCTAGATGATTGAATGCGGGACCAGATCATCTATCCTAAATTGAGATAGGAGAAGAACCACCTAGTTTGGAAGAAGGGTTGCCAGATGGACAACTCTTTGCTGTATGGTTCGACGGTGATCACTTTGCTGATATAATTCATTTTCTAACTACTGGAACAACCCCGGAAGGATACTCTACTCAATGGAAGGAGTTGGTGTTCCGTGCTCCTAACTTTTCTATGATTGCGTGACACTTATATAAGATGGGTACTAACGAAATATTGTGCTGATACATTCCAGAGTTTGAACGATCTAGTATCCCCACCGAAGCACATGGAGGAGTGGCGGGGGGAAACTATGCAGGAAGAGCAATTGCGCAAAAGATTTTGCGTGCTGGTTTGTGGTGGCTGATGACACATAAGGATTCTAAAGCATATTGCATGGCTTGTGATTCTTATCAAAGGATGAGGAAGCCATCATGAAGGGATGAATTTCCCTTGAATCCTCAGATTTCATTTCAGGCGTTTGATAAATGGGCAATTGATTTTGTGGGAGAAATACATCCACCAAGAAAAACGATGGGCCCGCTATAGATTATTACTGCAATGGAATATTTGACAAGATGGGCAGAAACACAACCAGTGAAGGACTGTAGCACTGCTACGACCACGAAGTTATTATTTTAGTATGTCTTAACAAGGTTTGGGTGTCCTAAGATACTTATGAGTGATAGAGGTACGCATTTTCTGAATGAAACTATTGTCGTGATGCTCGAAGAATTTCAGGTTTATAATCAAAAGATTACGCCCTATCATCCTCAAGAAAATGGTACTCTTGAAGCATTTAATAAAATTATGGAAAACACATTGACAAAGGTTTGCAATGCGTAGAGGAATGATTGGGATGTGTGCATACCAATGATCCTATGGCCATACAGGACAACCTGTAAAACGCTAATAGGTCAAACCCCGTTAAGTTTAGTCTATGAGATTGAGGCTATAATATCCATGGAGTATATTGTGTCGAGTTTACGGATTGCAGCATTGACTAATATGGTGGACTACGAGACTATGGAGGAGTGCCTCACGTAGTTGATGGAATTAGAACAGGACATGTTTCTAGCAAGATTTATCCAATATATGAAAAAGGAATGTGAGAACGCTTCACATGATTGACATATTAAGTTGCACACCTTCAAGGTGAATGAATTGGTCCTAATATATGATAGCAAGTTCACGAAGTTCCCTGGAAAGTTTCAAATGCATTGGTTGGGTCCTTATGTGGTTAAGGAAATTATAGGTGGAGGTGCAGTTCAGCTCGTGAAGCTAAATGGGGAAATATTATGGGAAGAGTCAATGGGAGTCGACTGAAGTTATATCAAGGGATGTTGGCCTGCAGTAGAAAAGTTTGCTATTTGAAAAATTATTTGTAAGATCTGTTTTCTGAAACCTATGAACAAAGAAGATTAGGAGGAACTTCTATCAACACAAGCATTTGCAAATTTACCTAAGTGGAAGCGTGAGCTTATCTTTGAGAAAATGACTGGAACTAATCCCACAGAAGCTACAAGTTTTGAAGCCATTGTCTCTCAAGTCGCCTCCCCTAAAGTCACATCGGTGGAAGCTGTGCCATTTGTGCCTATGGCGCCAAGGTCGCTTAGGCCGAAATCATATGCTACCAAAGAGAAATAGAAGAAACCACAGACTATACCAATGAGGCAGTCATTGAGGAAGAACCTTGCAGAGGTTCAACAAAAAGGAAAAATGGACAAATCCAAGTAGCCACATGAACGATTGGATTTGGACGAAGAAGAGCTTCGCGAAGGGGTTGAAGAGTTAGATGCTAAGGAGGGTGAGCCTATTACTAGGCTCTTGGATTATATCCCTCCGCGAAAGGGCAAAGCGAAGGTCTTGAAAGATCCTGATTTTGGCAAGTTTATGGTCTCTACACCGCTATTACCAGAGAAATTGCCATTTGAAGGCACGCAGTTAGGGAGCATTCCCACCCTCAAAATGGAGGATTGGGATCTAGATGATCACGAGAAATTCCTGCACATGGCGAAAAACAAATATTTGGAAAATATATACTATGAGGAGACTGGAGTCACGTGATTAGAGACTATGAAGTGGGTTGCAAGGGTTGAAAAAATGGGTTGCTGAATAAGCTATGGGTGCCACACTTTAGATGAACCACTATCAGCACAATGTGCGTATGCCAATTGTTTATGATGGTGCATGATGGGTGTCTCTAGCCGGGAGAGCCCATGCCGCGAAGGAGTTTGGATCCCGTGAAGGAGTTTGGAGGCAAGAGTCAAGGGAAACAAATCGCAAACAAAATGAAGCGCCAGTATGGCTTAGTGAAGAATTTGTGTGGATACTATATTCGTTCCATCGCTAATAGGGCAGAGTAGTTTGGCACCCATATTTTGGATTGTAATATTATGAGAAAGTACTATGCAAATGAGGTGTCGGCGAAAGTCATTTCCTTGACTACGTAATACGTGAAGGGGGTGCATTACAACTGGGCACAATACCTCTACAAAGAGTTCCTGTTGAATTGTCGTGAAGCACAGGACAACAGAAAGACATTCCATTATGTTGGGCTACTGTTATTGATTTCCCTCTTCGTGTGGAGGCTCCCAGAGGACAATCAGTTCCCTCCACAGGATGAGGATTTACTAGAGGTAGTGAAGTTCGCTTCGTTGTGGGCAATAAAGGACCCAGAAAGGTTTATGGAAACAAAGATGTTCTTGTTGTTGGTCATCATGGACTTGTGCACGGTCATCAACCAGAGGCTGAGGTTTTCACCTACTCTATTTGAATAATTGAAGGCTTATGCAGAGTTTAAAGCTAATTTTCACAACATATCCATCTGCGTGAAATGAGATTCTAAGAAATTATGGTACAAGTTGTCGTACCTAGTCACCGATGCATATGTACTGGAAGTGGTGGGAAAATGGCCAAGTGAATGGCGACAACCATCAGATCTCGGCACAGGAACAAGAACAGTTGGGGAAAGTTATTCCGTGTAGACCACATTAATGCAGAAGAAAAAGGAAGCTGAGCAGGATGTCGCTCAAGAAAAGGAAGGGAAGAAAAAGAAATAGGTTGAGCAGGCTGTAGCCTGAGAGAAAGCAACAAAAAAAAAGAAGGAAGTCGCTGCTAAGGCAACTATTGACAAAGAGCACACCGCGAAGGAAGCTGCTGACAAGGAGCCCGCTACAAAATAGGCCAAAGTAGAGGTTGAGGAGTTTGCTTTTCAACATAGTGTAGAAAAGGAAGGGTCCTAGGAGGAGCTAGGAGGTGGTGACGAGGAGCAGAGTACTCCATTCAAATTGTAGAAGTAGACCAGGGAGACCACTTCTGGGTCTAGAAAGAAGCAAAAGTTTGATAAGAAGGCACACGCAGATCTAATGGTCCTCATTGAGGGGGAATTTGATGAGATTGGAGACAAGGTCTGTGACATAACAAAAGAGCTATGGACACAGTTCGAGAAATAGTACATTTAGATACTGGGGAGCATCTAGAAGGATCTGCACGAGTTTCAAATTTAAACAAGTTAAATTCAGGCGAGTGTGGGACAAGTGACCGGGATTCAAGCCAGCCTATAACAAGCCAGCATGTGAGTATTGGACTCAGACAGGACTATGGACCTTAGAGTTATACCATTATGAGAGGGATCACTATCCATAAACGTGGATGAGGCAAATGCCCAGCTCAGAAAAATTAAGAACATGGGTATCAACTTAGTTGTGCTACCCATTTAGACCCTCCACGCACTTCATTTGGGGGTCTCAGACGAGCTTAGGATTAGGGAGCAGTGTGCACTATCAGTCTTCAGTGAGGTCAAGATGAACAATGAGCAGGTTTTTGTTGAAAAGGCTCAGGTGCTAAAAGAAAAGGAAGCACTGACCATGCGAAGCTAGGGCTTGGAGGAAACAATTACACATGCATGCAAGATGCTGCCAGAACTTCACATTCGAGAGGATGCAGAAGAAACAACAAAGATTTGGAAGTTGGCTGCCGTAGTCAGAGAATCGAAGGTTGAGATTGGCCGAGTAACCTTTAAATACGAAATGAATATTGTGGAGTTGTAGTTGAAATTGCAGCCAACCACTCCACCAAAGGTCTGGGAGCAGCGCAGAGCAACCATCAGGGAGATATTGGGAACTTTGGATGCAACACTCACAGGCTACACTTGATATTCGAACATGACATGGAGCTATGGACGAATCTACAGGAGGAACCAAACATACGGAAAATTGACATAGATATCAGGAGACACAACAAAAGTTTGATGAAATCAGTGCGACTACACACACTTTGGTGCTAATCCAACACCTCACTTGGTTGCATTAAGGGAAACAAATGAAATCACAAATTGAAGAGCTATAAAGAAACGAGGTCATTTTAAAGGCCATAATACAACCATGGAACAAAGAAGCAAGTTAGCTTACTCTGTAAACCCAAGAAAAGTTAAAGACACTTTAGCAGACACAAAGAATGATGTGTCTGGTGGTGGAAGGCCTGACTATAGAAAACTTGGTAGAGGAAGTGCAACAGGCCATACTACAGGGTTTTTTTGTCATAGCAGCATTGCAGGTCGAGTTCAGTGAGCTTCGCAAGAAGATCAAGGTGCTAACTGAGTGACTCTAGTGCGATTCACCTAATTTGTGTTGGGGGCCTATTGGGATGGGGTCCCTCGGGTCAATTTTGTTGAGTTTTGATTCATTTTTGTAATATCTTTTTGTATTGAAGTTAAAGTCTCTGTGAAATGTTGAAATCCGAGCGCAAAGTTGAGCAGAGTAAAAAGGGATTATGTGCCTTAGGTGGGTAGGTGATAGAGTTGTTTTGAGACCTGCCCGTGGTTTTCGGACCATGGTATTGTAAAGAAAATGCTATAAGTAGTTGATTCATAGAAAGTCTAGAAGATTTTTTTTGAAAAAGAATCATTTTAAGGGCAAGGTACTAAGGGAGGAAAATTTAGTTTCTTGTACTTAGGCGAAAGGGGAAGGCTCCTATAGCTGAGTGTGCAAAGACCCTTGTAATTCCATAGGCTGAGTGTGCGGGCCCTATAGCTGAGTGCGTAGGGATAAAAAAGTCTGTTTTTGAACATTTATATCTAATAACGACTTTTTTGGGCCGAAATTGATGCATCTATGTCTTATTTAGTTCTGCAAAGTTTATGTATCTTCACTCTGTAATTTATTTTATATGAATGAATGCTTATTTACTACGCGAACCTAGTAGTTCTATAATATTTATGCATGATAAGTACAATTAACCACCTTCGTGAATATTTGAAAGGCATTTAGATAGAGTTGTAGTAGTTGTCTATTCAGAAGAGATAAGGTTGCGTGAAGGTAGGTCTAAGCCATAAGAGCGTTAGAGAATTCTGGTTTTAGCATCCCTTAATACTGCTTTGGGTGAGACTGTAGCCTACACTAAGTAGGTTGTTGTGAAAGGGCCAAGAGTTAGAGTTTTGTTTCTTGGCACAGTTAATGTTGAACCTGGGTGAGGCCCCATCAAGCCAACAATATGGTTATCATGGAGAATTTGATATTGATTTCATTTTTTGAAATAAGTATGTGACTAACTGTATATGGTTATTTGTCACTTACATGTTGATTTTATTTTGCCTATATACATCCTTTTATGTTAGGTTATATTTTGAATATTCTGATTACATGCATTAGTCTTGTAGGTTGATTACAAGAAATGATCGATTATGTTTGACTACATGTGGTTATGTGTATTTGTAGTTCGTTAGGCATTGCTTATGCATATATTCGATTGCATGTAGCAATGTGTACAATGTTGTAATGTTTGTTGTCATGCATGAGGTCATACCATGCATTGTTGATATGGCCTTGCATGGATGACTAGATCCTAGTTAGAGTAATTTTATGTGTTGATTAATTTATTTCTCCATTTATATATGTTATTATGGTTATGTTATACATGTATCATGCTGATTTAGTGATCTTGCAGACAAGGTGTCCTCCCCAATCTATACTAAGGTAGGTAAATTACTGTGATTTGGTTTATCTGACATATTATGCATTGCAGGAAGAAAGAGATCAAATGGCTAGCAAGGTGGTAGACTACATAGAATTTCCCTATGCATCAAATGAGTAACTTGTTGTGGGTCATACTTTTGATTTAGCCAATACACTGAGGATCTTGAAGGAGGAGATAAGGAGTTGTAAGTTAGACAATGACTGGATCATACATGCACAAGAGAAGCAAGCAGGGATTAATGCTATACTTCTTAAGAGTTTGTCAAACTTGCAGCAAAAAGGGTTGCTTTGGATTATCCATGGACATGAGGACTGAACTAATGGGGCATATGGAAGTAGATCCCCTGGTAGACACATGTAAGATAGATCTAATACAGTAAGAGATGTTATGTTGTTGGACATTTCGGATAGGAGGGGCGATGAGTACAAGTACTATTCTAGTTCTGGTTCTGATAGACATCATGATCATCATAGCTATCATCCTTACATGAAGAATGATAGGGGGTACATGCTAGATGAATTCAAGAAAGAAAAACCACCTACTTTTGATGGAGGTGTGAAGAAGTTGGAATATGTAGAGGCTTGGATACTTGGCATGAACAAATTATTTGAGTTGCATGAGTACACAAATAACATGAAGGCTCAGATAGCTATCTTTAGCTTGAAAGGTAAAGCATACATTTTGTGGGAAGATGTTAAGCGGGTTAGAGACATTAGGACCCGATAACTTGAGTTGGTGGGAATTCAAGAGGCTTTCCAGGAAGAAGTACTTGTCAGAAATACACTACGACAACAAAGCTAAAGATTTTTATGAGTTAAAGATGGGGTCAGTGACAAATGAAGAGTATAAGACCAAGTTTCTTGAGCTTTTGAGGTATGTACCATATCTTACTAACGAGAAGGCTAAATTTCAGAGATTCATTAGTGGTTTTACATTAGCATTTAGAGATTGGATTGAGTATGATGAGCCTCAGTCACTTGAGGAAGTCATTGGGAAACTGA
This sequence comes from Pinus taeda, assembly GCA_000404065.3. Classification (NCBI taxonomy): domain Eukaryota; kingdom Viridiplantae; phylum Streptophyta; class Pinopsida; order Pinales; family Pinaceae; genus Pinus; species Pinus taeda. The sequence continues at coordinate 37,113 of APFE030798271.1, forward strand.
AGCATTTCTATGAGAAATTGAAGCGCAAGAATTATCTCAGCATGAATGGAAAGGAAAAGACAAAAGTAGAGGTAAATGGTAGCCTAAGACAACAAGGCCTCAACATGCAGATGGGAAGGAAAATGTGGCACCAGAAAATAGATTTAATTCAACTAGATAAGGACATGGGCCACAACAGTAGCAACACCATAGATGTGAGGGCATTGGTCAGTTGGAGTGTTGGACATGTGGTTAATAACACCTTAGAAGATATTTTTTGCAGCATCAGGGTGGAAGCCCTAAGATATATAGTGTAGAGGAGGCTCAAAATATCGGGATGTTGGCCAAAGTATTCCACGTATCTATACACCAGTGGAAAATAGTCAAGCAGAACACCATGAATCTACCATTGAGATGGATGTTAAGCTTTGTGATAAAGTTATTTCTATTTTGATTGACACTAGATCTAATTATAGCTATGTTAGTCCTAGCTTGGTGGATAACTGTGGGTTGAATAAGGATTTGCATGCAGAGTCTTCATTAGTGAAGTTGGCTACAGGTATGAAGAAGCGAGTTCATCATTGGGTAAGAGCTTGCGCATTTGATTTGAATGGTATGCCTACAATGACACATTTGAATGTATTGTTGTTGGATTCATACAATATGTTCTTAGGTTGTATCTTCATAGAACCAAGGTTGACTATTATGACAAAGCTATTGAGTGTGTTGATGACAATGGGGAACAAATAGCCTTGCAAGGTAAGAAGAAGACCACATCAGTTAGGATGGTGACAACTATTGAGCTAGTGCCAACGGAAGCTCCAACATCTAAAGAACCTTACATGATGAGAACACTAGAGTTGGTTAAGTTAAAATTGCAGATGAATGAAATGTTGGACAAGGGATACATTAGGCCAAGTGTATCGCCTTAGGGTGCACTGGTTTTGTTTGTGAGGAAAGAAGATGGTACCCTTAGATTATGAATTGATTATAGGCAGTTGAACAAAGTGACCATCAAGAATAGATATCCTTTGCCAAGGATTGATGACTTGTTCGATCAGCTTAAGGGAGCAGTAGTGTTCTCAAAGATTGACTTGAGATTTGGATACCATCAGGTATGCATCAAAGATGAGGGCATTTACAAGATTGCGTTCAGGACTAGGTAGAGGCATTATGAGTTTTTTGTTGTTCCATTTGGATTAACTAATGCTCCAACTACATTCATGTGTTTGATGAATAGTATGTTACGCCCATATTTCGATAAGTTTGTTATTATGTTCATTGATGACATGCTTTTATATTCTAAAAATGAGGAAAAGCATGTCGAACACTTAGCAATAGTATTGAGGTTGTTGAAAGAGAATCAATTATATGCTAAGCTCAACAAATGTAGCTTCTTTCAAACTAAGGTACACTACTTGGGACATGGTGTCTCCAAGGAGGGAATTGCAGTAGATCGAGAGATGATATGGGCCATCGTGGAGTGGGTAGCTCGTAAGAGTGTGGATGAGGTGAGATCTTTCATGGGTTTGGTAGGCTATTATAGGAGGTTCATTAGGAACTTCTCACATATTGCTTATCCTATCACATCATTGCTGAGGAAAGGTAAGAAGTTCGAATGGAACGAAGAGTGTGAGGATATATTTGAGCAGCTTAAATAGTTGTTGACACATGCAATAGTGCTACAGATTGCAGATCCAGACAAAGAGTTCATAGTATGTATAGATGCTTTCAAGAGAGGGCTTCGTGGATTCCTTATGCAAGATGAATAGGTGGTATGTTATGAGTCTCGGAAACTGAACAAGCATGAGTATAACTATCCGATGCATGATATTGACTTAGCAATGATTATACATGCACTGAAGATGTGGATGCATTGTCTTCTTGGCAGGTGCTTTGTGCTTATTAGTGTTCACATTGGGTTGAGGTATTTGTTTTTTTGGCGAAATTTGAATGTCAAGCAGGCTAGATGGTTGGTCATGATCAATGAGTTTGAATTTGAGATCAGTCACATCAAGGGTAAAGAGAACATGGTGGTAGATGCTCTTAGCAGATGGGTACAGATACATCACTTGGAAGCTATGAGCTACTATGGGATGGACTTACAAGATAGGATCTTGCATGCATGACAATAGGATGCCAGGTATATGGAGATTGTGCACAAGTTGCAGTGGGGTGATAGTACAGGTACATGTAGTGGTACCCGTTCAGGTAGATGTAGTGGTATAGGTACAGGTGGATGTATAGGTACAGGAACAGGTACAGGTACTAGTGCAGGTGTAGGTGCATAGGGCATGGAATATTGTCTTACACCAGAGCGATTGGTCGGGTTTCAAGATAGGATATATGTACCAGATAATAGTGAACTCAAGAAGGTGATCTTGAGGGAATTTCATGTGAAACCTTATTCGAGTCACCCAGGTTATCAAAAGACACTCACAGTGTTGAAGAGATATGTTATGAAACTAGCTCACAAAAAGATAGAAAAGATAGATCAACGCCTTAGAATTCAGCCTCTTCGAGGGGGAAACCCCCTTTACATTACACAAATGAATGTTTCTTTGATGATTCAAATGACAAAACCTCCTTTCTATATATAGGAGTCTAAGGAGTCACAATATAACCCAACCGACCTAACAATAATAATATAAAGGCACCAAAATAGCAACAAAGGGATTCTATGGGGCACAGTAATAACAATATGGGGACGATAAGGGCACAATAATTAATAAGGGATACAACTACAATAGTAATGGGGTAATCACTAGTATTATAGGGACCTAACATGCCCCTCTCCTTCAAAAAAGTGTTGTCCTCAATGCTTGAGTGGTTCTGGATGCTTTTGTATAAAATTCTCATCCTCCCATGTGGAATCTTTAGCAGATAAGTTCTTCCACTTGATTAGATACTTCGAAATTGATTGATTTCATAGCTGTTGAGTTCTTGTTTTTGTGACTGCTTTTGGTTCCAATATAATTTTTCCTTCCTTGTCAAGTTCTGGCAATATTGTTTGAATTGGGAGCTTCTCGCCTATAACCTTCTTTAAACATGAAACATGGAAAACTGGGTGCACTCGAGAAGCTACAGGAAGCTCCAATTTGTATGCCATAGTACCAATATTTTGCAACACCTTGTACGGACCATAATACTTTGGTGATAATTTATTATCCTTCTTAGCTTTCTTGAGGGACATTTGTTTATATGGTTGTAGTCGTAGGAATACTCGATCACCTACATCAAAACTTCTTTCACTACGATGTTTATCTACCTGTTGTTTCATTATATTCTGCACCAACACAAGGTTATCCTTTAAGAGTTGGAGGACTTGTTGTTGATGCTCGATGTGATGTTCCGCTGCTTGAACCTTAGAATTTTCTCTTAAATATGATGTGATGGATGGTTGCTAATATCCATAAAGTGCCATAAATGGGGTCATTTTTGTTGTTGTATGGGAGGAAGTGTTATACCACCATTCAGCTAGAGGCAACCATTTGACCCATTGTGTTTGTTTATCAGATACAAAGCAACAAATATATCCTTCCAAACATTTGTTTACTATCTCAGTTTGCCCATCAGATTCAGGATGATAGGATGAGCTATGAGCTAACTGAGTACCGAGACAAGAAAATAATTCTGTTCAAAAATTTCTAGTGAAAATGGGATCTCTGTCACTTACAATAATTTTTGGTTTTTCATGTAGCTTTTGAATTGTTTCCATAAATGTAGTAAAAACTGTACATACTTTAAATGGATGTGATAATGCACAAAAGCGTGCATACTTGGTAAGTCTGTCAACTACCACCATGATGACACTCTTTCCCTTAGACTTGGGTAAACCTGTGATAAAATTCATTGAAACCTCCTCCCAACGTTGGCTTGGAATGGATAAAGGTTGTAATA
>APFE030798279.1:7993-21448 GCA_000404065.3 Pinus taeda
TTTTCAGGTATTTGCGTGGCACTAGTGATTATGGTTTGTGCTACCAAGGAAGACCAGGATTGGACAGGGTGTTGGATATTCATGGCTTTGTTGATGCAGACTGGGCTGGAGATCTGGATCAGAGAAGATCTACAAGTGGGTATGTGTTTAACCTATTTGGAGGTGCAGTCAGTTGGATGAGTAAGAAACAATATGTAGTGGCACTATCAACTACAGAGGCAGATACATGGCAGCCACTCATGCAAGCAAGGAAGTAGTTTGGTTGCAGAGATTGTGTTCAAGTATGGGGTTAGTACAGGGAGATATAAGGATAGACTATGACAGCAAAAGTGCAACTTTCTTGGCAAAGAACCTTGCATATCAATCAAAGACAAAGCACAATGATGTTCAGTATCACTTTGTGAGGGAAATGATAGAAGACAAAAAGGTGTTGTTGGTAAAGGTGGACACTTTGAAGAATAGTGCAGATGCATTGACAAAATCTGTGATCTCTGAAAAGTTCTCTTTGTGTAGAGAAACAATGGGCATTACAGGCCCAGATAAATGACTAATCTCTCTTGTGGCTCCCTGTGGATAGAAAACAACAAGTGGGAGAATGTTGGGTTGTGTTATATTCTTTCCATGACTAGCCCACGTAGTTAATTGGGGGGTTAGAAGGGGGATAGGTAACCACCAAAAATTTTGGTTTTGGACCTTATATTAGGTTGGGCGGACCTACCTATGGATTTGTGGATGTTTTTCGCACATGGTTTTTGTTCCATGGTTTTGGACGTGATTCCTTTCGGTCGATGGTTTTGGACGCGATGGTTTTCGATCCATGGTATTGGATGCTTCGGCATGTATAAATATCTATTATAACATTGAAAGGAACATAATGAAAAATCAAGCTGGTAGTCCTGGTTTTGGGATCCAGGGGAAATCTCTGTGTATATGTGTTTTATGTGTTATGCTCTCGCATTGTTTATTTTCTGTGTTTAGAATTCGTATGTAGGTAATTTTTGTACGCGGTTAAAACCTACATTATTCATTTGGTCGAAATATAAGGTTTAGTTTTAATTTTTTCAAGTGCCTCTTCACCATATCTAACATGTCAAGCAGTAGATAAATCGATAGGAATAAGGGATTCTGACATTCCTCAGGGTTTGTATGTGATAGACTATTCATACATATGTTTTGCTTACACAGAATTTATTAGAAAGAAAGGATTTAGTAACTATTTATTCTTGTTACGTTGTTTCACATTTATATTAAAACATTTATAAAAAGGAAAACTAAGCAAATGATATTTAATTATCATTTGGTGCGATATTTCTGAATGCTAGTTCGTATTTATTATACTGAGCATTATTGTTTACTAATGTATAATTATCACTGAATCCACTATTCTGCTAATGCACTTTTATAAATAAATATTACTGTTTAGTTCCTACTCTTAGGAATAAATAAGTTCTCATAACGTTGTACCATCATGTAGTTACATACTAGATTACTTATCTATTCCAAATTTTTAAATGGGTCAATCCAAATCTCTCTGGAAAGTCTCTCCTCTGAGCCTCGAGGCTGGAAATTATGTACAGGCTCTCTCCCAAGCACTTTCTCTATTGTACACCTGGATTTTATCTAGTTACGGTCAGCGCCTTGGGCCTCAGGACTCTACGGTCCAACCTCAAGTCTTGCACTAAGATGACTGTCAAAATGAGTAACTTTCCACTACTCTTTCTCTCCCAGCTCAAGGATAGTCTTGTCCCTCATTCTTTCCCTCTTCAGGGCAGGGGTGTAACTATTTCTTGGCTAGCTATTTCTTTTAATTAAGGAAAAAAGTTATATTATATTTTCATTTCTAAATTCCTAATTAATCATAATTAGGTAACAACTTGTTATCTGGATTTCCAGCCTAAGCCAATGTCACAAAGTGAAATGAATGCAGTAAATCATAAAATTGAGTTAAATCACCATAATAAATCTTTCTTAGAGCATGCGGTGTTACAATGAGTCCCAACAATGGGCAGTACGGTATCGCCTTCATTACCGTTGCATGCAGTGGTAAGTAAGTTGTATTTGTTGGTAGCAAGGGCGTGACCTTGCAGCAAGTCAAGAAAAATGCATGAAAGGCTCTAAGAAACAGAAGGGGGGAAGAGTGCGGCCCTTAGAAACCTATGATAGAACGCAGCCTGAAAGGGAACACATGAGTAGAAAGAAATCACGATATGGAAACTAGGATAGCCAATGATCCAAAGTGATGGATTATATCAACAACATGCTTTGATAAGATTCATACAAAGACATACAGAATAGTCCATGTATATATGCATAAATTACAAGTACATACATCATTAAAGTAACCAGGATAGTTGAACTACATTGAAAATATATGCATGAAACATGTTGCCTCTATTGTATTAAAAGAGTAGGAGATCCAATCATAGAAACAACCATGACAACCACTAGCCCCGATAGCAAAACATTACAGTCACTGTCCCCTGCTCCTCTAAACAAATGTACTAGCTCTGCATTCTGGAGAAGTCAAGGCTCGTTACAATACACTCCAAGCTTTCTCTAAATTATACCTATAGGAAGCTTGGATTCCAAGAGTTTGTACAATGAGTTATGTGGTTGTATAAATAGAAAAGGGTGGGTTCACCATTGACATTCCTCTTTATGACTCTTCACCTACCCTCATGAATCTTCAACTTACACATGACTGTTATGTTCTACTATTGACACTTGGTCTTTCACTTTTACAACATGTTTACATTACAATCTACACATGTACCCATGTGAGACAAAATGGTCATGAGTAAGCCATGCTAGATATCACTAAGACTCCGACTGTTGTGGGAAGACTTACTTTTTGACATCCCCTCGATGATCAATGGTAGCAAACAACTGCCAACCTTGGTAGTCTATTATGGTGTCTGCATACTCTATGGTCACATCCTTCTAAAAGTGAACTCTTTCATTTGTTTCATTTGGTTACATTGATTTGGCACCACTATCGAACTTGTCAAATAACATGCACATCATAGTCTTCAATGTAGCCAAAATAGGAAAATATTGGTGCATAATGTCTATGCTGGTGGCTATATGCATTAGCTGATGAAAGTACATGTCCAACTCCAGTCAGACTTGGTTCTCTGTCTTCACCTCGGTGAGTGTCCCAATGGATGGGATCACATAAGTGCACATAATGACATCTATGCCTCTGAACACTCGTGCATGTGAGGCTTGTAAGCTTGTGATGAGCTGCTAGAGTTCCTCATAGTTCTGTATCTGACTCTAGATGTGTGCCTTCAACTCCACTGCATTTGGCTTCATCATCTTTGGCAAGTGTAATGGGGTCCCTTTTGCCTCATTATCCATATTTACATGTGATCGACAACAGTGTCTAGGTCTGAAAAGATGCATGCTCTCCTAGCACAATGTTGTTTCCAATCATTCACATGCACAAATGACTTATGCATGATGACAAAACTAAAGTACAACTTCCTCACGGCTACCTTGAGAGACAATACTTCATCTAATATCGCCCTCCTCAAATATGCTCTAGCAGATTCTATAAATTTCTCTTCTCCCTGCTTGTTATCTTGTAACTCCTTAGCCATGCACTTTTTCTCAGCTATCAAGAATCTAACACTCATGTTGGTGGCTTCATCATATGCCTTCATGGCATTGGGAAATGCAGATGGATGTTTGTGCACATCAGACACGATCATTATCTCTTTAAATTGTGCATGAGATACATGGACATCCAGAGTAGACACTCTATGTGACTGCATAACTCTATGTTGTGACTCGTTGAAAGATATGTTGTGTACTCGTTGAAGAATGATTTTGGTGTCTCCTTGATCACTTGGGACTTACTCTGCTCCGGGATCTAGAGAAGCTAGTGGGATGACCTCTTATTTATGAGGCATGAGGTTAGTTTCCTAATCTAGCTCTAGCTAAACCACATCCATGTCTATCTACTCAAACATCTATTCAATCTCCTTGGAAAATCCATGCTCCTATGAATTCTCACCCTGTCTACTCTGTGCCAACTGCTCGGATGAATCAATAACATGTATGGGAGCAGTTCCATCAATGTGTGCATGCTACGCCTCCTTATATTCCTATTCCTACTATGCTTCCTTCTCTCTTTTGCATAGCTCTTGTTCTTCCCTCAGTTGTTGCTTCAACACCTGTAACTCATTTTATCCTTCCTCCCTCTTTTGCTTCTCTCTCTGCCTTTGCACGATCCTTCTATTGCGTTGTCACCTCTTCACCTCAATCTCTGAACCCGCTCTTAACACAAGTGGATCTGCTTCGAACTTGCAGCTTTTCTCGAACTCTACACTGTCAGCAACCTTCCTCTTGCCTTTGTTGAGCATAACTTTGTTGCCCTCTACTGTTGATGATGGCGTTGCTCTCTGCGATGTTGTTTCCTTCTACACCACTAACCACTCTACAACCATTTTGACTGGTTCATTGAGCCTAGAGAACTTGTAGAAAGATATCCATGGGTCTTCCTTGGGCCAATGACATGCCTCGTGGATCCAAGGATGATACACCCTCTTACAGTGTTCCTCCACTAAGCCATGTGGGTCATACGGATTGAAACTTCTAGTGCCAAAGGTGAACCTCTTGCATTCCTCCATCTCAACCTTAGCATGCATGAGATTCTAGATCTCATACAACCCGATCCGCAAAGGAAGAGCAGGACAAGGTGAATTCTTCTACCTATGCAGCCTCGCTAACAACCCTATCGAGATTATGGTATGCAACCTCTTCCATGAACAACTTATCTATGGAAAACATTCCTAAAACATGCTGAGCCTTCTCTGCATTATACAAATAGATGAAGGTGCCAAAGGGTGGGGCACAAGAATCTACTATGTCAATCAATGCCTCTATCGCTGCCTCCGACATGCAAGGTGGATGTTGCTCAAAGGTAATCCTCTATACCGGGGTGATGAACTGATCTAATAGATGTATGATAACTCCATGGAAGATGCATTCAGAGAACAACCTACAATAAGTGTGCACAGAGGTTTCCTAGGGTGTCCATGCCCAACCCAAGCCTGGGAACTACTTATGGACACAGATTGCATCAAATATGCAAGTGAATAGGAATAACTTTGCTTACTGACCCTTGGGTGGATGTTGATCTTCTATTAATTTTTCCTTCACTTGGAGGACCAACATCTCAGACTAGCTGAAAGGTCTTCCTTTGTTCTCTAGCTGATCCAACACAATCTGCCAACTCTCCGAGAATGTCTCCATGCTCTCTTGGCCGTTTAAGTGGCATGCAAAGATGACCAAGTGTTGAAAATCTTTCTGTAGTATCCACATCTTGTAAAACTATTTGGGTGTTGTTCTAAACTTAAATGGCTCTTTCACTAAGCTCTTCAAGATGTCTCTTGAGTTTTCCCTACTACTTGATCTGATGAAGGGTGTATCCATCATGATCACCAGTTGCAGAAAGTGATACATTGCCTGAAATTTCTTTTCCCTAAAGGTAGGAATTTTTTTTTGACTGACACTATTCAATGCCATTGTCTCTATATCAATATGTGAGATAATCCAATGGATAATGTCCATGCATGGAAATGCGGAATACCTACATCCAATCCAGTACAACCCAAACTTTTGCATCATGACATAGACTCTGTAGTCCTCCAAATTCTCCTTGAATGTGCCAGAACATATGTCATTTATTTCCTACAATTTAATTTTGATCTCCTTGTCTATGAACAACTCAGTATCTTCATATATGGGCAAGCTCATAGACACTTTCTCTATTGTATCTCCAGTTGCACTCTCAATGATTTCCTTTGACCCTGCTCCCTTGGAAGCCATTATACATGTACTGCTGAGAGATTGATGAACAGCTGTGATATCTGGAGACAGGGAAACACTCATGGAAAGCACAATGTTATTTCAAAACCAAAAAAAATTTGAGGACTAACATGCAACACACCTGGCTGACTGACTGGATGATTTGTGTAATTTTCACCTAGAGGCTCAGAGACTGACTACCATAATTACACATAAAACAACCTAGAATGTCAGTGGACTGACTCACTCCTGAAACTATGCAAAGCAAATTCTAGCTTGGTCTATTGAGGACTAAAACTGCACAATCCACAGTTTCAGTTAGTAATGACTACAACCTGGTCAAACTGCATCTACGTAATTCTAGGGGCCAGCAAGGCACTTCCTTTCAAAATTGCACATAGAAATCCTATGAGGCTAGTGTGATTCAAGATCTACACCACTTTTTGGAGGAAGACAAGTTCTGGGCCAAGGTAGCCTGGACTCGCCCACAAGTGAGGGAAAACATGAAAAGGTTGAATGCATGTGCAAAGTTTAGTGCATACAAGAGTGAATGATCATGCATGCAAATAGTGAGTGCAGGATTTAGTATTGGTAAAACACGTAAGTGTGTTAAGTGAGTCATTGCAATGATGACCGTAAGTGTAGAAACAATGTCATGCATGTGACAACAAGGAGATGTAATGGAAAACTTGAAACAATTCTTCTACAAACTAACATGTATTAAAATAGCAGATAGTGTTCAAAAAGGCCAAGAAAGAAACACTCACACAAACCAAAATACAAAAAGGGACAATAAAGCAGGAAAATACATGAAAAGCGAACCTACTCGGAAAAATTTGAGCTGAGTGTGCTGAATGCTCCTAGATGTCATCAGGAATTCTAGAGCTCAAAGATCGAAGTGAAGAATGAAATTTGAAGTGTTGAATAAATATTTTTGATAATATCGAGGCTTATGACGCATGTGCCACAAATCTATCAAAAGTGACACTTGGCGGGAGGTTTCTAAACTGACTTTTTCATGTAAACTCTAACTACTAAAAATAGATCCGTAAAATCTATGGATGATTTTTTCTCTTTTCTTTTTTATTTTTCAAGAAAAGGAAGCCCATGAATTCAAATCAAGATTGCTCAGTCCTGGAGGGAACTGGTCAACTTGTGAGCACATGGAGAAAACTGCAAGCCTCTGGATGAGTTATGCACAGTTTCTTGGTTGAGTGGCTCTGGCTATCCCTCAAGCTCTATGTAATTTTTGGACTAAGGTAAAGTTTTTCAATTATATCTATGAAAATTTTGAGAGAAATCCCATTGATGGGCTACTCTGTGCAATTTTCAAAGTGAAGGTTGCTTGGTTTCTCTATGCATTTCTAGAGAGAAGCAGGTTACCTTGATGTTTTGTGCAATTCTGGAGAGGAAGCATGGTTCCCCTCTAGTTCTACACAATTTTCCAAGTGATCACAACAAATAATTAATGACTAAGTCCCACAATGTTATCTTACAGATGGAAGGAAGCCAAGATATCAGACATAAGCTGATGAGCCACAAAAACTCAACTAAAGCATGAGTACTTGTTAGTGTAAGACATTCTATTGAGGATGGTTTGTAGGGAGGCTAAAAAATGAAGCTAAGGAAAGAATTTGGAGTGTGGTTGTAGCTGCTACAACACTTGGCAACACACTGGTAGAACTCTAGCTCTCTGAATGGACCTTGTTTTGTGAAAAAGAAAGTCTAACTCCTTTGGAAGTATTATTTGATTCTTAAATCATCGTAGTTTCCGCACTAGATTGATTCAAAGATGTAGCACCTTCTATGCTCTTGATCATTCAACACACATTCCAAGCCAACTTAACTCATTTGTTTTAATTGGGGATGAGGGTTATATTGGTTCACAAGAAATATGACTCTCAGATTTTAAGTTTCATCTCTCGTGTTGCTCCACTGTTAGCTAGCCTCGACGGTATCCCGACGGAGTCACGTAAGAACACAAGCATTGCTCCGCTTTCAATGAGCCTATTCAGTACCTTGGTTTAGTTAATTTCATCACATCTCTATGTAGGAAGCCTTTTTCTTCTTTTGCATTATTTATTTTTTCAAAAAAAGATCACATTTTCATTTTTTTCATTTTTTCAAGAATTGTGCATAGGCACTTATTTATTTCAAAGGCAGAAGAGGGATCTTGTTTTATTAAAAGCAGAAGAGGTTGTTCCTTCAGAGAAGTATTTTATATATACCTTTGACATACTTTTTAAGGTTTCCCCCCTCACCTTACTCTACTTGAATTAGCTGACAAGGGTTAACCCAAAACAACCGACTAAAGTAAGTGGTACTAGTTTGTGTGCAAGTTTTGTGTTTTCACCACGATTTACTTTGAATAAAACATATTTTCCATTGGTTTATCATTGACTGAATACATCAAGTTATGCATAAAGAGAGAATAAAACATATAACCAAGTGTAGGTAGTTGTACAAGTCCTCTTGTACTTTATCGTGCTTGTTTGAAGAGTCGTATAGAGTTTCGTGGGAAACAAACCTGCCAACGTAAAAAAGCAAACAAACAAAACAAATAAAAGAGGAGAAGCAAATGTGAATGCAAAGAAAGTAATTAAAGCAAGCAAGAAAGAAAGAAAACATGCATACAAGCAAATAAAACATAAAGAAATCACTACTCCTACTCCTAAGCTAACGGTGCATGGCTCTCCTCATGTGAAGAGATATTTCAAACACATCCACTGACACATTGGTTGACCCATGTTGGTGAGCGCATGGTTTGTGAAAAGAAAAGTCAATTGAACCAACAAATGTGAAAGATATAACAAGGAAGACCTGCACACTCCGAGTTTAACTGTGTCCACAGAAAAGAAAAAAGTGAAAGCACATGACAAGAAATTTGTGGATTTACCATGGTGCTATCATAAAATGCATGCAAATTATAATCATATGCACTCTATTGATTGTGATAGGCAAGAAAACATGAGAAAAAGAGATAACTTAAGTCTCACAAGTGTGCTTGCTTTGTAATATTCCTCCAAGGCATGAATGATGGTATCATGTGATCGGAGTGGAGGAAGTGAAATTTGTGTGTTGGATTGATCTTCAATGCATGCAGATGAGTGATAATGAGCCTTGGGTAGTTCAATAATTCCATGATTGAAAGTATAACTAACCTTGGGAAAATGAGGGCCTAACATAACCATCGGCTTGGGTTTAAGTGCCTTGACAGCCTACAAGGTTTCAACTTCATCGACAGATAGATCAACATAAAAAGGTGGCTTTGAAAGATAAATAGTGATAGAATCAACATCGTGATCAGATACAGGAGTAAATAGATCATGATAGCTATTACCAAAAAGATCAATGAGTTCATCGACATTCTCATGATCTAATAAATCAAACATAGGGATAGATGAGAAGAAAGAATGTTCACCCTCTGCATTTCCGGAAAAATTAGATGAAAAGTCAATTGGATTTAGTGTATAATTTGTCCTTTCTGTTGTCAAATGATGGACTGACATCGGATGCATTCTGCGAATGATCGGAAGTATATGAATCCATGCATGGATTTACATAAGGAAAGTTAGAGATAGTAGAATCACCAAAGATGTCAGGAAAAAGTGGAGGAGGTGCAGACAGAAGGAGGTCATCCTTCATTGTGGGTTGATGCTCATATTCCCATTCATACTCATCATGAACGAAAGTGCAGTTTGGTTGTGTAACATCAACGCCATCGATGGCTTGATCCTCATTCACAACAGGTGTAGAGTTTGAAATGGAAGAACATAATACAGTTCAATATGGAAGATCAACAGATCACAAAGATAGAGGTTGAGGGAACAAGTTCATATGACAACCCATGGTTTTCCCAACCAAATCCACACAGAAATTAAGAGTAGTGAGGGTGGGAGGATGTGACAATTGAACAAACATGTGTGCAAGATTTCCCACATCACTCTATAGTGATGGATTTGTTTGATGAAGGAAGGTGGACATTCACTTGTGACAACTACTGTGTCCGCTTGTGATTGCGTAGCTCCATCACCAAAGTATGTGGAGTGGGGTTTGAACTTTATCTTCACTTGGGGACTGATTGATTTGTGACAACAATATTCAAATATATCAATGAGATATTAGAATTCATCTGACTTTTCGGAGCTTCAAACATGAGTAGGCTAAAGTGCTCCAAAAAATCCATAGGCGAATCATGCAGGACCTTCCATTTTTTTAGCATTATTTTTGTCAAGAGCTTCATGATCTATATGATGGAAAACATATTTGATTAGATCACTGAAATGCTTAAATGAGTGCACGCAATTCTGAGACAGGTTGTGGCACCATCGTTCTAGTGATTCACGAAGTGTGTACGCTAGCAACATACTATCCTCTACTTCATCAAAATATTATTCATGCCCCAAGAATTCTAGGAAGTCATTTAAGTGCTCAGGCAAAGCCACCTCACCTTCACCATCATACGTGAGTTTAGACAACTGATCAAGAAACTCCTTTGTGACTTCAAAGGAATGTGCATTGGAAAAATGTCATGGATGGTTCACAACAATGATATCCATGTTAAATGTGCGAAGATTCAAAACAAGATGCAAGGAGTCAGCTTGTCATCTGGCCCTCCTTTTAGCACTAGAAATGTTGAGGGTGATGGACCTACCAACATGTCAAGGGGTATTGCTGGTAAGAAATCCCAACTAGATCATAGACATTTTGGAGTAGGAGTCCCAACAGTGGGTAGTACGGTATTGCCTGGACATTAGTTGCATGCAGAGGTAAGTAATATGTCCTTGTTAGTAGCAAGGGTGTGACCTTGCAACAAGTCAAGGAAAGTGCATGAAAGTCTATAACAGGAGGAAGGGGGGAAGAGTGCACCCCTTATAAACTTGTGATAGCACACAGTCTGAAATGGAATGCACAAGCAAAAAGCCACCATGAGATGGAGAGAAATATAGTTGAATATCCAAAGTGATGGATTATATCAACAATATGCTTCGATAAGATTCATACAAAAAAATACAAAACAATACATACATACATGGGTAGATTACAGCTACATACATCATTAAAGTAACCAGGCTAGTCGAACTACAATAACAATATATGCATGAAACACATTGGCTCTGTTATATTAGAAGATTGAAGGATCCGATCATATATACAACCATGACAACCACTAGTCCCAATAGCAAAACATTACAGTCACTACCGCCTGTTCCTTAATGGAGGTGTACTATATCTGCATTGTGGAGAAGCCAAGGCTTGTTATAATACACTCCAAGATTTATCTCAGTTATAGCTATAGGAAGCTTGGCTCCAAAATGCCTATAGAATGAGTTATAAGGTTCTATAAATAGCAAAGGGTGGGGTGACCCTTGAAATTCTCCTTTGTGACTCTTCACCTACCATCATGACTCTTCAATTTACACATGACTCTTACATTCTACTATTCACACTTGGTCTTTCAATTTTACAATATGTTTACATTAAAATCTACACATGTACCAATGTGAGACAAAAATGGGCTTGAGTAAGCCATGATAGACATCACTAAGACTTAGTAATATATGGGAATACTAACTCTTCAACATGCTCTCGATGATCAATGGCAATGAACTGATGCTAATCTTGATAGTCTGTTATGGTGTCCACTTACTCTATGGTGACATCCTTCTCAAAGAGAACTCATGCATCCGTTGCATCTGAGTACACATATCTGGCACGATTGTCCAACTCGTTGGATAACATGGACATCATATTCTTGATTGCAGTCGAACAAGCAAATACTCATGCATAGTGTCTTTGCACATCTGCAAGTCTGCGCTAGTGGCTATGCACATCAACTAATGAAAGCACATGTCCAACTCCAGTCAGACTGGTTCTTTATCTTTGCCTCAATGAGTGTGCCAATAAATGGGATTGCATGTGTGCACACAATGAAAACCATGCTTTTGAAAACTCATACATGTGAAGCCAATAAGTTGGTGATGAGATGCAGAAGTTCCTCATAGTTCCAGATATGATGCCGAATGCGTGCCTTCAACTCCACTGCCTTTGACTTCATCATCTTTGGCGAGTGTAATGGGGCTCCCTTGTACCTCGTTGTCCATATTTGCATGTGATTGATATAGTGTGTAGGTCTAACAAGATGTGTGCTCTTGTAGCACAGTGTTGCTGCCAACCATTGAGATGGACAACTAACTTATGCATAGTGACGAACCGTAAGTACAACTTCCGCATGATTGTATTAAGAGGCGATGCTTCATATAGTATCGCTCTCATCAACTTTTCTCTAGAGGGTGGTGTAAATTTCTTTTCTCCCTATGTGGCCACTTGTAACTCCTTAGCCATGCGATCATTCTCAGCTATTAAGAATCTAACACTTGAGCTGGTGACTTCAGCATATGACTTAGTGGCATCGGCCAATGTAGCTGGATGTCTGCACACATTACACATGATCACTCGCACTTCAAACTACATAGGAGATACATGCACATACGGAGTGGTCACTCTGCACAAATGCACAACTTTGTCTTGTGACTCTTTGAAAGATATGTTGTCTACATCTGATTTGGGATTGTCCTCAAGGGCTTAAGTGTCTGCTTGATCGCTTGGGACTTTCTCTACTTTTCGATTTGGTGCACTTGGTGGGGTGACCTCTTTGTTTTGAGGCATGAGGTCAATGTCCTGATCTAGCTCTAGCTGAACCACATCCATGTCCATATTCTCCAACATCTGTTCAATCTCCTGAGAAAAGTTATGCTCCTATGACTTCTCACCCTATCTATTATGTGTCAGCTCTTTAGATGAATCAATAACTTGTATGGGCACAGTTTAATCAATGTGTGCATGTTGCACATCCTGTTGTTCTTATTCCTATTGTGCTTCCTTCTCTCTTATGTGTGTAGGTTTTAACCTCGTGCAGAAATTACCTGCATACGAATTCTAAAACAGAGAAAATAAACGATGTGAGAGCATAACACATAAAACACATATACATAGAGATTTCCCCTGGATCCCAAAACCAAGACTACCAGCTTGATTTTTATTATCTTCCTTTCAATGTTAAAATACATATTTATACATGTCGAAGCATCCAATACCATGGAACGAAAAACCATCGCGTCCAAAAACATGAACCGAAAACCATCCCATCCAAAACCATGTGTGAAAATCATGCATGAAACAATAGGTAGGTCTGCCCAACCTAACATAGGGTCCAAAACCAAAATTTTCTAGGGCGTTGCCCCGGACCCCATAGAGTGGTGTTACCAACACCCCTAAAACCCCCCGTGACTCCCCGTGCTATGCAATCGGTGCAAAGAAGGGGGACTCCACCCCCCTCCTAACCCTCCAGTTAACTATGTGGGCTAGTTGTGGAAAGAATATAACACAACCCAACATTCTCCCACTTGTTGTTTTCTTTCCATAGGGGGCCACAAGAGAGCTTAGTCAGTTATCCAGCCCTGCAATGCCCATTGTTTCTCTACACCAAGAGAAATTCTCAGAGCTCATAGATTTTGTCAATGCATCTGTAGTATTCTTCAAAGTGCGCACCTTTACCAGCAACACCTTTTTGTCTTCTATCATATCCCTCACAAAGTGATACTGAACATCAATGTGCTTTGTCTTTAAATGATAATCAGG
>APFE030798282.1:4140-16356 GCA_000404065.3 Pinus taeda
TACGTACTAGTATCTTGGCTAGTGCAAGAGCTAAGGGGGTTGTAGGTCCCTTCCAGGAGAGTCTGGAAAATGAGAGAGAGTTGTAGCTCTCTACAGGTTGCATCTTGCGTACTGGTAAAGGACTGCACCAGTACATTGTAAACAGAAGTTTCAAATTAAAGAAAGATAGAGACGAATTGCAGCAGGTGGTTTTCACCCACATTGGGTTTCCACCTTATATCTTGTGTTCTTGTGTGTGATTGTCTTTTTGCTCTGCTTTACTGTCTCTGGTTACTAGTTATTTGATTATGCATCACAGATTAACAATCATCATCAGAAAGTTAAAGTAAATTAAAAGTTTTCTTTGTATACGTGGGTTTCCTTCTGAATAGTTGCGTATATACGCAGGTTTAATTAACTGAAGTAGCGTATACAATTTGGTTTTAGAAAAGGAATAATTGATCTGATAATACTGATTCACCCCCTCTCTTAGTGTTATTTCCAACATACCGAACATTGGAGAACCATGGAACAAAAAGCAGAAGATTGACCGGCAACATTATGAGCCATATATTAAACTCGGTTTCTTGAGGCAGCTCAAGAGAGTGTTCGTGTTCCCATATCTCAAAGATGAATATGCTCCATTAATGAAATTAATCATGAAGTATTTCAGTTGTGAAGGTCGCTTCTCCCGAGTATATGCTTATCACATCAAGTTGCTCATGCATTTCACCCAGGTAAGGATGATGAACATTCCTTATTTCATATGCCGAAACATAGAGAGGATGACTGCCCTTGTGCAGCATAAGATCCCTGAGCAGCAGTTCAACAACATTTGCCATTTTGCTCTCATCAAGATTTTGGTGGTTCATCAGCTTGAATTACAGGGTATCACTTGGGATGATTTCATCTCTCGTTACTTTTTCAGAGCTTCACAGGGACCTTCAGAGGTTAGGCATGAGGCTGGTGGACCTTCTCATTAGCAAGAGGGCCACGATCCACACACTGCTACTATACCGATCTTCATTACATATCATAAGGGCACGAGGCAGTTATTTCCAGCAGCAAAGTGAGTGTTATCTCCGCCTGGGGTGGAAGGGGCCTCGCTTCCAACATCAGCATAGGTATAGGAGAGAGGAAAGAGGCCAATGCAAGACGAGGGGCCTTCAGGTGAGTGAGAGACTGATTTCATTCTCGTTCAAGAGGATGTTACAAACATGGGCTTGCAAAATGCACATCTTAGAGAGATCATCCAGGAGCAGCAGACAGAGATCACAGCCTTGTCCCTTGACTTGGAGAGGGCTAAGTGGACTATGAAATATTTGGAGTGTAGGAACAAATAGCTCGAAGATCAACAGGAAATCATGGAGTTGCAAACCATCCGCGAGAATCGCCAAGCTACCCAAAGGCGGAGGATTGAGATCACTTCATTGGAGCAAGAGATTAATGATGATAGGGAGTCTTGGCTCGAGAGAATCAACATTCACCTGGAGAGACTGCTGAAGAAGGCCGATAGGGACAAATCATTGTTGAGACACATGGCTTTCCATTATAGGGTGCACAATATGAGTTCCAAGGCACGAATAAGGAGTCTAAAGGCGAAATTGAAGAAGGCAATAAGGAAGCAAAAGAGGCAAATGGAGCATGATCACCTTCGTATATTGGTCAAAGCCTATTTAGCCCAGAATGACACTTGATGGAGAAGCGCCATCCCAAATTTCAAGAAATTTGGGGCATTTTTGGTATTTTGACAAATTTTGGCACTAAAAACAGAGTTTTTCTCCCTAGGCGCCGCGCCACGTGGCGCGCGCTTTTGCTAGGGAGCTCCAAATGGAAAAAAATTTATATTTTTGGATTTGGTATGAAAAATCATGACTGCTGGTGCATGGCCAAGAATTTTGGGCAAGTTTTGAGTCCACAAGAGGTCAAAAACACTCAAAAAATGACCTCACTGCCCCTATTTGACACACAGGAAGTAGTCTTGGGAGATTGAAGTTTTGGAGGGGAAAATGGACACCAAATTGAAAAATTATACTTGGATTGGAAAGTAGACAGGTAGGGATTTCCAACAAGCTATATTGGGATCAATTTGGACTTCGAGAAGTGCCTCAAATTCATATTCAAAGTGGCGTGACGCATAGAGGATTTGGCGCGGCGCATAGAGGATTTTTGCCCAATTTTTCACCTTCCAGCTCAGAAATTCGGCCAGTTTGACTTGTTTTGCTTTGTGATGTAATTATTGACCTATATTGATGTAATTGAAGGATCATTATGTAATATTGGCATATTTTTACTTGTTTTATAGGATTCATTCATTAAAAAGTGAAAATTTAATGAATGAATCAGTTTCCTACCTTATAGAGGCAAGTCGTTTGATTGCCTAGATTTTAGTGCTTTGTTTAGAATTGGTTGGAACAACTCCTAGAATGATGATCTCAACCCCTAGAGTCATGGGAGTGGGTTAGGATTGTCTATATCATGTACCTTATGAGTCATTTTCAGGGTTGGACACTTGGGATTGCTTGGCACCTCATTGTACATTCTATCTCTGCATTTTTGGCTAAAAAAAGACCAGGGTTTTGCAGCACTTGTTAGGATCCATGTGGCTCTGTCTTTTGATGGTGTTTTTCTCTATGTAATTGTGAGTTCACTGATGTTTATGTGTGTCATTTTCCCTTCTCTTTGCTTTTGAAATTAAACAAATGAGTGATTAAGGTAGAATCCACTGGACTATTGTGCTCCGCTTTGAAGTTTGTTTAATTTTCAATGTTTTCATCTGTTTGAGGAGGACTCTTGAGACCCTCTTTCCCTCCTTGGCTCCTCACCAGTATGATCCATCCATTAATTCATTTTAAAGCATCAAAACAATTGCCTTCCTTGCCCCAATCAGAACTCTGCAAAAACTGTGTCTCATCCCCAGACCTAATTTTTCCTTTCCCTTTTTCCAACACAAAATCCACTAAAAACTCAAATCAAATCCTTGCACTTCATACCTAGCCTAAGATTAGTTGTTAAATTAGTCATCTCAAGCCCATCTGATTATCCTTTGCTGAGATTGACCTGGAGAGAGCCCTCTCCTGTCCTCGTAGGGCTAGCTACGAGGCTAAGCGTGGTTTGATGTGGACCTAGAATCTTACCTTTTCAGCCTGAGGTAAATCTAGGCTCTAATGGGCTACAAGTGGGTCTTCAAAAACAAATTAAAGCAGATGGCTCACTGGAAAAGCACAAAGAAAGGCTTATGGGAAAAGGATTTGCACAAAAGGAAGGTGTTAACTATGAGGAAGCCTTCACTCCCATAGAAACAAAGGTGAACATCTAAACCATATTCTCTTTGGAAACATAGAAAGGATGGAAAATCCATCAAATAAACATGAAGGCGGCTTTCTTGAATGAGGATTTGAAAGAAAATGTTTTTATGTCTTAGCCTGAAGGTTTTGTTGTGAAGGGAAAAGAACAAAGGTATGTAAGCTCATAAAATCTGTGTATGGTTTAAAATATGCACTAGAATAATGCTATGAGAAAATCGAGCATCTTTTGAAGCTAAATTTCAAACATTACAATCTTGATGATGCAACTTTGTTTGTCAGAAAGTTCAGTAAAAAAGTTGGGTATCTTGTGGTATATGTAGATGATCTATTAATAACTGGAAACAATGAAACTTATATTGCATCTATGAAGAATGATCTGAATAAAGTTTTTGAAATGATAGACTTAGGACATCTTCATTATTATTTTCTCATTGAATTCAATCAAACTCCAAAATACATATTCATTTCCCAAAACAAGTATGTTGGAGGACAACTGAACAAGTTTGGCATGGAAGATAGCAACCATCTCTCCACTCCAATTGAACAAAACCTAAATCTTACATCACAAGAAGGGAATGAATTTGAGGATGCAACAAAGTACAAACAACTTGTAGGAAGTCTCATCTACCTTGCCACGACTAGACCAAATATATGTTGTGAGCATCCTTTATAGATTTTTACAAAAGCCATGTGAGGGACATTGGTCTCCTATGAAAAGGGTGTTGATATACTTAAAGGGAAGCCAAGGTTATGGACTTAAGTACACCAAGGGGTATGATTTTATTCTTATTGCACATTATGATCTAGTCTTCAATGGGCACAAGGAAAATGAAGTATCAACTTTAGGATATCTAATGAGTCTAGGATCAACAACTATCTCCTAGAGGTCACACAAACAACGAGCTCTGGAAGATTCGACAATAATGGTAGAGTATGTGGCAACTCCATAAGTGACAAAATAAATTGTGTGGCTCAAGAAAATACTTTGATACTTGTAGGAGAAACAAGTGAACTCAACTTCTTTACTTGTTGACAATCTTCTGCAATCAAGTTGGCAAAGAACCCCAGATTTCATGGTTGAACCAAGCACATCAAAACAAAGTATAATCTGATTCGATATCATGTAGAGGCCAAAACTATTCATCTAAGACATTGTTCCATGGCTAAGAAAATTGCATACATCTTCACCAAAGAAGTTGGAAGATGAGATTTTGAAAAGTCTAAAATGATGCTTGGGCTCACAAACACCCCTTCAGATTAAGGGGGGGAATGTTAGACACCATAATCCTTCAAGATTATGGTAAAAAGTAATTAGATATAAAGTTAGGTGTAATGTAATGGATAGTTCGTTGGGAAAATTGACAACCCACACGTTTCTCCATGTAATAAATATGTTTCATTCCTTAATGAATAGTTGTTGGAGCTTTTTGCACAATCCTTAGTCTAAGATTTACCAGCATAACAATTTTCCCAATTATTAAGAAGATGAATTATGTTTAAAGGGCATACAAGTTGAGTACTTAGGTTTTTCAAAATAAAGCCCCATACCTGCTTAGAGAATGTAGTTTTTAAACCTTTACAGAAATTACCTGCAAACGAATTCTTAAAACAGAAAAATATATACTAGTGAGAACATCAAACTAATACACATATATATTTTCCCCTCGATCTTAAAACCAAGGCTACCAGATTGATTTTTCATTATATTAATTTTTTAATGTTAATATATATATATATATATATACATGTTGAAGCATTCATAAATCCAAATCCACTGATCATGGATTAGAACATAACCATAGTTCCCTTGACCAGATCTACAAAATACCATGGGTAGAAAACCATCATGCCCAAAACCATGTGCAAACCCCATGCACAAAACAATGGGTAGGTATTCCCACCATCTTTAGGTCTGCGCCCCATCCTTGGTTCCACCCAACTATTATTGGGTCCACATAAAAGAAAATTCCCAGGGCGATGCCCCAGACACCATGTGTTGTCGCTCCTAGAGATAACCCCCACGTTCAGGAGAGGTTAGTGCCTAGGAGATATTAATGTCTCTTGAAGATAATTCATTTTTTCTCAAGAGATAAACGTAAAATGATTTTAAATTTGGTTCAATTACCTTTCATAGAGGTGGATTTAGACATACACATAAACAATATAGATTCTCCCAAGAATAAATGTCCAAGTCTGGTGGCCTACACACAGTAAATGTAGCTCAATTTATCATCGTAGTGAACATGGGAAAGAGAAAATTAAGGAAGGAATTCATCACAGAGGGATGGACAGACCCAAAATCCTAAGTCATAAATCCCAGTAGAATCATTAAAGAATAAGGAAATGAAGTGCATAAATTATGGATCACTTTTTAAGGTTTCCAGCTCAATATTTCATAGGTACATTCTACTATAATATAACATACTAAATCTGCAATCTACTAGGTGCTATCTGCTACAGTATAACATAAGTAAATCCATGATTTATGAGTGAATCTAGCAGCTAAAACTTACACAATCCAATGAAGAAAAACAAATATTCAACGCGATACAAAGGACGAACACATACTAGACATTCATGTGCTTGGAATCACCAGATCTTATTCATTAATCTTCAAAAATGGAGTCCATATCACAGGCTAAAACTGTTGAAATTTGTATAACAACTACCACCTCAAGAAAAAGCAATTGAACCAAAACTTGGAACCTCTCTCTAAAAAAAGAATTTGGAATCACTAAAAGATAGAATTTGGACCTCTGACAACAGAATTTCAAAACCTTTACTACTGAGTTCCTCTTCCCTTTTATAGAGAGAGAGATCAAATAATAGTTACAAAATATCTTCAAAGTGCTATAGTTGTCTAAGAATGTGAATGTTCTAGTTGTCCTCATGATTACGTAACAGGTCCGATTCTTTTCTTGAAAAGGTAAAAATTGACAAAACATGAGAAATAGGAGGTGTCGTGATTGATACAACAAAATATCTCCATGCTAATTCCTCTGCTTCCCTTAGGCGGACTCGGGCTCTAGTGTCTGGATTAGTGGTGGGATGATGATTGGGCCACACTTCTGTTGTGATATTCCTCCACGATTACCAACCAATTCACCTATCGCTTTCTTTCTCTAATAGTTTAATTTCTCCTCTTGGAATTGGTTGTGATCAAGTGTGGTGGTGTTGAAGGTGCCCCGTGACATAGCATCCGACCCATCCACCCCTTTATTACTTATGTGGTACACTATTAGGGCCCAATACATCTTTTAATATAGCATAGTGTAACTTTCGAGTTGCAACTCATCATAACTTTCTTTAAAATGACATTTAAAAAATCCAAAGTTCTGATGCGTTTAACACTTTCGTGCATAGCCCCCTTTTTTTCATCTTACAACAGTACTGTGAACTGTGACCAAGGGCTTTCATACAACACTCTATTAGAGATTTTAGAGCCCTGTATCTCGTAACTTTTATTAAGAGGACTTTATGATATTATGACATCCTGATTGGTCCGTAGCTCCTTGTTGCTTATCCCCTCTTCCTATTTCTCCTCTATGGGATTGGATGCTATGACTGGAGACTCGGAGCTCAGCTGATAAGGTATTTAAGATCTTGTTAGGGGCCTATCTCGTAGTGTATTTTCTCTCACCCATTGATTATTTGGGCTTCCATGACCAAACACTATTCAACATCGGAAGCACCTCCCATTGTAACTCTTGTCAAATGCAATTGCAGAGGGATTTTAAAAGATTTGACCTCCGATATTATCCATAGCACCTAGGTGCTAGACCATCTCTCCACTCTAGATTCTTTGGAGTCCTTGTGACCAAAATCCACTCAACATCAGAGCCCCTTCATCAAATCAGAACTTCTTATGAAACAATTTGACAAGAGTTACGAAAACTCCACGTTTTGGAAAACCAACCTCCGAAATGATATCATGTCGATGTCATCATTTCCACGTGATGTCACCTAAGTGGTGACACTTGTCACCCAAATTTGATCGATTAGGCAATCTAAAATTTCGAAATTGACTGCCACGTGTCCATCATACGACCACATCATGATGACAACATCTTCCTCGTCATCTTCTCGTAGCTAATTATTTGTTGCCATGTATCCTCCGAAGGAGATAGAAAATGTCATTGGGGTCATTGGTCTTGCAATGATTTCCTTTTTATTTCCCCTGCTCCACGACCCTCGACGCTTTCAAAAGAGTTTTGATTCTTAAGGAGTTATGAAACTTTGATGCTCTAAAGTTTTGAATTGATTAACCCTCCAAAATTCAGGTTTGGAAGTGTTGAGCTTTTTCCAAAATCATGATCTAGATGGTCGACCCTCCACTTTTGATTTCAACTCTAAATTTCATCTTTGCTTTGTTTCTGGCCTCCGATATCTTGAAATCTTGATTACACTACCTTTCAATCTTTTCGATATCGGGCCTCGATGGTCAGCCACCCCTTTGGGCTTTTGGAATTAGGCTTTCACTTTTTTGCTCTCACTTTGGATTTCGAACTTCGGCTCTTACTTTGGCTATCCAAGATTGCACCCATCCTTTTTTGTACTAGGGATGCAAAATAGGCCCATTTGTTGTTATCACCAAAAAATGATCACCTAGCTATTTCTAACTAAGTGGATCGAAATAAACCACGTGGATTTAATTTTACGATAGTAAACTCACTTTCACTATGAAAAATAATTTAGTAAATCACTTTTATTAAATTATTTTCTGATTTAAATTAAAAAACCCTGTGAGAATAATTAGATAAATCATTATTTATTTAATTTTCTCTAGGAATTATTATTAAATCATTATTTTATAATTATTCATTGTGACATTTGACTAAATACCTTAGGAATATTTAAATAAATCATTATTTATTTGAATTTCCTTATTTATGTTATTGGAATAATTATTAAATCACTATTTAATAATTATTTTGATTTCACACCTTTCTTGTTTCTTGCAAAGTAATTAAATAATCATTTTATTTGTTAATTATTTCTAAACAAAGGAATTTAACCACTTTAAATTCCTTTTCCCTCTCCATTAAATATAATAAAGTATTCCAAGTAGTTAGATCTGAATTTGGTCAATAATATTTTATTATTCTCCATTTTCAAGATTAACTCCATACTTTGCTATATAAGGGAATGTTTTTCATCCATTCTTCATTGTGATCATTATCATCATCAACATTATCATCATTTTTCTTGAGCTCCCATTTTGAGTTCTTCAATTTTGTTTGAGTTTTTCACATTGAGAGAGGGAATTCTATTTCTGAAGCATCAAGGATATCAAAGGACCCATCCCACAAAGGGGGACTTACAGACCAATCTATAACTCTCCTTCACCAAGTGTTATCAATAAATATTTATTCATTTAATATTGTCTTTCCAATTGGGTTATTATTCTAGATACATTATTTTGCTACTATTTGTTTTGGATATTGTTTTCTTTTACTGCAGATTTCCCATATGTATTGTAGATCTAGAATGACAACAACCATCAAGTTGTTTTTATGGTTACTTGTCACCTAGTGACTTAAGGGAGGATGTTTGGTACACCTTCTAGGAATTTTCACACTAACAAATGTTGACTCTACTGGGTCTTTAGTTACACATTTGTCGTCCAACAAATGGTGACTCCACTATTTTAATAACCACGTTATTGGGTGGCTGAAGTTTCAGAAATTTTAGGGTTTCTTCAGCCATTTTTTAGGCCTCTCAAATTTGATTTCCATTTGTAAACCCTATTTTGTCCAATTTTCTGATTCTATCGGGTTTGTGGTATTTTCCGCAGGTCATAGGTACCAGCCAAGCAGGATACGACAACATTTGTCTGAGATATATTGACCGAGACTCCCAAGGATAGAGTGCACTTTATTTCCCATTTAGTGCGCTCTCGAGTGCACCTTTTGGCCTAGGAACTACGCTCTCACTGAAAATAGGGCGGTACCTGCGTTCTACAACTTTTTTGAAAAGATTTCATATTTTTTACAGTTTTTTCGAGAGTTTTGTCTACAAACTGGTTTGGGTTATGCAACTTTGTTAATTAATCTCACTTAGGCCTATATACACTTGTTTTGTCTCTTTGAGGAAGGAAATAGGCCCTCAGGGTTTAAAGTACTCCTCCACATTGTTAGGAAGACATTTTTTGAGTGAGGAGTCTAGGGTTTTCAGCCTTTTTAGCCTCTATTTTTCAAATCTGATCCATTACTTTTCATATCCATTAGATAGGTTTATTTTACCTTTTCTCACTTTATATTTTGGGTTTTCCTTTTCCCCCTTAGGATCCCCTTGAGCATCCTAGGTCTTAGAGCTTCATGCCTGTCATCTACAACAGTTTTCACTTCTAATTTTTGTTGTTTATCTGCACCATTTTCAGCTGCTTAGGGCCTTTAGATCCCAGTCCCTTGACATCAGATATTTTTGGCTTCTTTATGTGTCTTTGAGTAGCCTGTTTTCCTTCTCTTGATTGGCTTCTTGGTATACCTTATGGGTGGGGTTGTGTATGCTTGATTAACTGTTTATTTTTATGTCATTTCATATTCATTTACAGTATTTCAGCATTTTACTTTTAGTAGCATATGGAATCATGAAACATGCTTAATTAACTCATTCACTTGACACATATTTTTCACACACTCACACCGTAAGTGAACGAGAGCTTAGTTAACACCACCAAGCCAAGACTTTAAACACTACACCTTAATAAATCAACACACATATATTAATCCCACTTGGGCATCAAGGCCAAACAATTGTTGTAGTGTAGGTGTAGGGTCAGTGGGATAGGCTTCCAATAACACCCATCGGTCACTTCTCTTTGACACATAGAATTTGTCATATTAGGGAGCTTAAAATCCTTCACCATCCCACAGTCAAAGACGAAGTGTGTCAGAAACTCGATTTAGAGGGGGTTAGGCTAGGTCATCATGCGAGAAGTTCTCCTCTGGGCTACCCACCCCATGGCAGGGAATTTCGTGTAGTCAATGACTACCAAGAATCTTAAGACTTGACCACCCCCGTGGGAGGAAGGTAACCATAGTGACCATCTTAGGAAAACACCTTATAGGATAGGTTGTGGGAAGCAATTAGTCCTCTACCCCACCTTTCTCTGGAAAGTTCTGCTTGCAGGGATGAGATTCTGTCAAGTAAGAAGTTATTTGGAAGGTCATCTGAAACAGTAGATCTAGGATTGTTTGAGGATTCAGGTCACCTATAGGCTAGAGGTCTTTTTTATTTGATAGGACGTGTTTTCTTGCATTAGTTTAACATCATTAAAATAGTTAGTTTACACTTGAAACCACCGCACTAGGTGTTTTCTTTCTCTTTGTTTCTCTTTTCTTCCTATGATTCTCCCTTAATCTAGACATCATAGCACCTCCAAGGCATTTTTCGTGATGAATTTGAGGGCTTCACCCTTATTTCCCATTAGGCCATATCATTTCTCCCGATTGAGTGCGAGTTCATCATCCCATTCCTCCATCGTGTCATCATTTTGACTCTGATTATGATTTTGCTTATTCATCCCATTCATCCTTTGATTCTACATCTCCTCATCCTCATATCGTCATCATTTCAGGAACCAATGCAGGAGCAAGAACCCTAGGCGGTAACTCAAGTTCCAGCCAGGGTGCCCCCACTATCGGCACCTCAACCAGTGTGGTCACTCTGATTCCCTTACTTCCTTTTTTCGTTGGTTTAATTCTCCCAGATCTTAACCAACTTATCAATGATCCCCTTATCCATGATCCCACATGGTCAGAAATGCCTACAAAACTCCCTTCAGACATCCCAAAGTTTGAGGGTAGTCCTAGAGAATACCCAACCAATCATGTTCACTCCTTTTGTATGTGGTGTTCATCCAATTCTATTACCAATGACTCCATTCTTCTTCGCTTGTTCCAACGCACGCTCACTGGAGCTATTGTGAAGTGGTATGTAGATCAGCCCAGGGCAACCCATTCCATTTTAGTGACTTTTTCCACAACATTTCTTTCATATTTATAGTTACCTCTCTGTTATGATACCGGTACTGAACTTTTGACTTCATTCCGTCAAACTTCTGCCACTCACCTTTTCGACCATTTCCAGGAATGGCGTAGAAGGAGGAGCATCTGTAGAGCTCCTGACTTCAAAGACTGAATCTATATGGATTGGTTTCTTAGATCATTGTTGGCTCCCATTGTGAAAGATGTTTCTTCTTACTTTCCTCAATCCAAGGGATAAGCTCTTCAGATAGCTCTTAAATTTGACCTAATTTACGCCCAGTCAAGTTACATTTACAATATCATCCTCGATCTACCTCAGCCTGGTGCTGCTAATGCGTTGGGGGCATCTCATGCTGCATATGTCATTGTTGGAACCCTTTCACACCCCCAACCATACACTCCTCCTCAGATGAGTTATGGTCAACCTCAGTGTTACACAAAAATATCGTCACCTTGATTATTTGCAGTCGGTATGGGTCTATCACCACCTATACCAGCCTCCTAAGCAAGTCTCAGACCTCAGCTCTTCAAAACAAGCTTTGGAAATGAGAGAAAGACATCAAAAAAGCAATGTAACTCTGGTTCCACTTTCTCTCACTTTTGCCTGCGGGCCCACACCTTTTATTCAGAGTACCTGCGTACTTATACGCTCTGTATGTAAAGGGGAGGGTGCATACCCCTGTGAAAGTCAAAAGGCGCAATTTTTATCTTAAAAAACTCACTTTGTTTTAATTATAGATGTTTCTAGAAGGAATTTTGACGTGGATTGTTCGCTCCAAGTGGTTCATTCATCCCAAAAGAGAAGGAGCTAATCCCTTGTTAGGAGGAGTTATCCCTTTGAAGGAGGATTCTATCCCTTTGAAGGAGGACCTAGTAACTGCCCTCCATTGCACTATAAATTGAGGCATTGGGTTAGTAGCTAGGGAGGTTAGAAGCTGAAC
>APFE030798284.1:0-13699 GCA_000404065.3 Pinus taeda
CTCAAAAACTTGAGAAATACCTGAATCCCTTTGGCTGAAACTTCACACAGCTGGAGAAACTTTACTGCTGCTGCAACAAGGGTCTTTCCTTCAGCTTCTTTGACACTTCAAAGAGCATGAACCTGCTCTGTCACCATCAAAGAGCCTAAGCCTGCTCTGATACCACTGTTGGGTATTTTTTTTGCAATGGAATGGGAAAATACCAAAACCAGACAAACACCACAGAGCCAATGCTCTGTTTCCTTTGCTCCAGGATCTTTTTGCACAGAGGACCCTTTTAAAAAAAAATTACAAAGCACAGAGTATTTCACCACCATAAAATGATTTCTATTCATTAAGCAAAAACATTTACCTATTCATCCTCTTTGCTGTGAGGGATTTACCAAGAACAACATTCAACCAAAACTCTGTTTTCACCTGAGAATTTACTGAGACATATTCATCCTCTTTCACTCAGAGGGATTCACCAAAACATTACAAAAGAAATTACTCTGTCTCCTTTGAAATTTTACACCACTGTGTGTAAAAATTTCATTTACATTCACTGCTGTGTGAAAACAAAAATCACAAGGATTTACACATTTACCTTTTCACTGCTGTGTGAAACTATTCATGGTTTTGAAACAAACTACCCATGGTTTTGTTCATTCACTTCTCCTCCTGCATCTGCTTTTCTTACATTACAAAAGATTTCACACTGCTGCGTTTCATACATGCTCAAAAATAAACTCTGTTACATTTTTATTTTACGAGCTGTGTGGTTTTCTGTTTCACGCTGCTGCGAACTCACACCATCTCCTCGTGTGCAATACACCATTCAATTCCTCCCCGTGTGCGACACATTACATTTTTAACCCACACACACTCCAATCCCCGTGTGCTTTTCACATTACAATCCCTGTGTTTTCTTTCCATGGCTGCCGCGGACTCTGTTTTTCATTTTTTTTATGTGCAATTACATAATACCCATATTACAATCCCCGTGCGTTTTTTTGTACATAAAAATGGGGTCAACGATTTTTAAAACTTATATCAAAAAGAAAATAAAAAATAAACTTATGCCCATACTCCTATTTACTTTGCCGTAAGAAATATTAAAGACCTTACCATAACATATGACAGCAATTAATCATAAGGTGTGGGCAGTAACGTATGGTCCACGAGCTGTATTAATTTTTGATCAGGTCCCCGTACGTACTATGAACGGATTAAACCGCGGAGAACTTCCCCTTCAATCAAACGGCAGAGAGCAAGCATCATCAATCGAACGGATATCAGACAGGGTGAGTTGACCGAGTGATACCTTCCGATGGGTGCTTGAGGCTTACGTCACGGTTGGACAGTTGTCAGCATCGGAGCACCATGTCCGGAAACAGCTTTAGGCCGAAAGGTGGTGCGATATCATACTGGCGGTTTTGGTTTTCTTTGGTGGTTTTCAGTTTCCGTTGACTGCTGACCGCGCGGATGGTGAAATTATAACTTCAACATGTGCTACAAGCCACACTACCAATGTCAGAACTTCTTCCGCCCGACACTTTCTATCTTGCCCACGAGAATCTGGGCAGTGAACTGTATAGCCTAGTCTTGGATTAAAAGGATAGAATATCAGCGCAACCTTTTAACAAGACCATACTCTTTCATTCTATCAGCTAATTCTCTCTCCCTAGTTTTCCCTCCAAACTCCTTTGCAGGGTCCGCTCCATTGTGAGGCAACATTGTGATCCCATGAATCAACAAGTCTGTTATTGGAATGGGTTTTACAAGCCA
This sequence comes from Pinus taeda, assembly GCA_000404065.3. Taxonomy (NCBI): domain Eukaryota; kingdom Viridiplantae; phylum Streptophyta; class Pinopsida; order Pinales; family Pinaceae; genus Pinus; species Pinus taeda. The sequence continues at coordinate 1,768 of APFE030798284.1, forward strand.
TAGACATCCATTGTGAACCGGTGCGAGGCGTTGGTGCAGTACACCGTGTTGATAATTTTGTGATGATAGCGTAGCACTAAGAGCATGTTCAGCTGCCCTGCTTGCTGAACACTGCGGACCCACTTCATGGGCTCCAACACCGTAACCCCCATTGCTTCATAATATATCTTTGTCATATATTTTTGGGTTGCTAAATGCGGGAACTTCTCATGATTTGTGAGGTCCCAGTACTCCATTTTTAATACCGGAATGCGCGCTAGCCTAGGACCTTCAAATTCGACCTGCTCAACCAGCAGGAGTGTCGATTTGGTGAATTTCCCGGAATAGGGATCCTTGGGTACTTTGGTTTTTCCCTTCCGCAGAGGGACATACTTAGAAAGCCTTGAGATAAACTCTTCTTTGGCATCAAATTACTCTACACCTTGGTACTCCTCCTCATCAAAATCCACCACTTTTTTCAGTTGTTTGTCTTTTTTCTCTTTTTGTCAAACCTCCGGATTTTTCCTTGGTCACATTCTAACAAGCACTGGCTTCTTCTTCTTTTTCTTCGCAGTGGAGTGTTTATCCCTTGTAGCTGGTTGTTTCTCTTTTGACCATGGTTGATTTTCATAATGAGACAATCCTTGCTACAATATGATGTTGGAGCATGGTTTACCATGCTTAACCATGTTGGATTTTTATATCAACACAATCTTTGGCATAATGTAACATTCGACCATAGTTGACCATAATCGACCATGGATGGACATGGTTGACCAAGGTGGACCATGAATACCAATGGTTGACCACGATTGATTTTATAAAACATGGTTGACCATGATTGAATAATATCAAACCCAAGGGACTAATATTATAAACCCAAACTATATAAACCCTAAGATTATAAAGACTAATATAAACATGGTTGACTATGGTTAACCATGCTTAACTTTTATATTGAGACAATCCTCGTTACAATCTGACATTGGGCCATGGTTGACCATGCTTAACCATAGTTCATTTTCATATCAGACAATATTTGTCACAATGCGATGTTTTACCATAGTTGACCATGATTGACCATGGATGGCCATGGTTGAATTTCCTATTGAGACAATCCTTGTTACGATCTGACGTTGGACCATGGCTCACCATGCTTAACCATGGTTGATTTTCATATTAAAAAAATATTGGTCACAATGTGGCATTTAGCCATGGTTGACCAAGGTTGGCTAAGGTTGATCATGGTTATCATATGGAGACAATATTTGTCATAATACAATGTTGGACAATGGTTGAGACAATGGTTGAAACAATGATTGATTTTCATGTTGAAACAATCTTTGTCACGATGTGACATTGGACCATGGTTGGTGAAAGTTGACCATGATTGACCATGGTTGAGCATGATTATCATATTTAGACAACATTTTTCATAATATGATGTTGGACCGTAGTCGAGACAATGATTGGTTTTCATATTGCGACAATCATTGTCACAATGCGACCTTTGAACATGGTTGACAATGATTAACCATCACTGACAATGATTGATTTTATAAAATATGGTTGACGATGGTTGAATAGTATTAAACCTAGGGAACTAATATGATAAACACAAGATATATAAACCCTAAGATAAATATTATAAACATTAATATATAAATGGTCGACCATGGTTGATTCTCATATTGAAACAATCCTTGTCATAATGGGACGTTGGACCATGGTTGATTTTGATATCGAGACAATATCTGTCACAATGCGACATTGGCCCATGGTTGACCATGATTGAATTTATAAAACATGGGTGACGATCGTTGGCCATGGTTGACCATGATTGACCGTGCTTCCTATTATAAACCCAAGGGCATAATAAGCCCTAGGGATTAATACTATAAAACCAATGGATTATAAACCTAACGGAATGATACTAAACCCTAGCAATATAAAACATTAGATTAATAAACCAAAGGGATTGATATTATAAACCCAAGGGGTAAAATTAAAAAGCGAAAAGTAGATAAACAATAAGATAAATATTATAAACCCTAAAATGAACATGGTTAACGATGGTTGAGTTCCATATTGAGCCAATTCTTGTGACATAAGACATTGGACAATGGTTGACCATGATTCATTAAACACTAAAATAAACATGGTTGACCATGGTGGAACATGCTGGACCATTCTAAACCATGGTTGATTTTCATTTATTTTCATATCAAGGCAATATTTGTCACAATGTGACATTCGACCATGGTGGACCATGATTGACCATGGATGACCATGGTTGATTAAAACATTGTTGACCAAGGTTGAACAAGGTTGATCATGATTGACTAAACCCTAAGTGATTAATATTATAATTCCAAGGTATATAAACCCTAAGATAAATATTATAAACACTAAAATAAACATGGTTGACCATGGTTGATTTTCATATGGAGACGATCCTTGTCATAATGTGACGTTGGACAATGGTTGACCATGATCAAGAGAATGTTTGTCACAATCTGACATTGAACCATGTTTAACTATGGATGGTATTATAAAGCCAAGGGAATAATAAACCCTAATTATTAATACTAAATACCCAAGTGATTATAAACTTTAGTAAATAATATTAAATCCTAGGAATATGAACCTTTAGATTAATAAACGCAAAGGATTGATATTATGAACCCAAGGAATACAAAATATAAATCCAGGGTATATAAACCCTAATATAAATATTATAAATACTAAAATAAACATGGTTGACCATGGTTAATTTCGATATTTAGATAATCCTTATCACAATGCGACATTGGACCATGGTTGACCATGATTGGTAAATTATAAGTATATAAAATTTTAAATTTAAATTATATATTAATTAATTTAATATTATCAAAATAAAGAAATCTTTAGAAGTGAACTATCTCAACTATTTCTTTTGTTTTATAGGTCTATTTTCACACCGCTGGATATATTTATTAACAAATATATATACCATCTGAGGTTAGGGTTCACATTGTCTATTGATCACACAAGAAAATATAACATAAAATAATTTTAAAATTTATACCAAAATCTAACTTTCTTGCTAAGTTTAATCAACAAAAAAGGTAGAGCGAAAAATCAGAATTAAAAACGATAAAATTGTTCATGGATTTCAATTCAATAACCACGCAATTCTTCCGCACCTTTGAAACTTGTCGCCTCCAACTCTCATCTATTAGACAATAAAACACAGAAAATAACATTGGGCTCCTCATATAAGGCAGGACAATACCGAGCCTTTGTGGAGGAGGAAGATTTTGGGAACGCAACACCAAAAAAAAATTGTTAGAAAAAAATAAGATCACACTGGAGAACACCCAACTTGAATAGAGGAGGAAGATTTTGTGAATGCAGACCCAAAAAAATTGATTGAAAAGAATAAGAACAGGCCAATTATAATGAATGAATGATGGAAAATCCTTCAACTCAACATTTACTATTTCAAATGATTGGAGGATAGACACTCCTTTCACTCAATATTCTATTTTAGGTTAGAAATTGTAATTACTCCCTATGCGAGAGTTAGGCTAAAATTAGTTGAGTCAAGTCAAGTCATAGTCAAATTTAGTGTGTGGTTGCATGTCAATTTATTTTAAGTGAGTCTCTAGTTGAAAAGGTTTAAATACCCCTCGGCGGGTTCATAGTAATAATTATGTTTTTGTGTGATCAATAGAAAATTCACAACTCATGTGTTTTGTGTATCAATTTGTGTTTAAGCTCCTCTACCTTTCCAACAAATTGGTATGCGACTAGGTTACAAAGAGCCAGGGAAAACAGATAAGCAGTTATCGTGATAGAAAAATAATTTTTCCTCTTGTTTCAGCGATAACACACCTTACATTGGTATTCAGTGCGTTATAACGTTCATGTTCTTCGCAAAGAGCCACACTAGTCGAGGGCGTTAAATGCGAGATCTCCTTCATTCGAGCCAGGTTACTCTTCATAAAAGTGAAGGAAGTTTTTGGAGAAGCAGTCGTAGCTGCTGTGAACAACCTTGAAGCGGCTAAATAATGTAATAAGTCTAAGCAGGGTCGTTAAAGCATTAATGGGCCCTGCATCACCGTGGAAGATGTTAGTTTGTAAGCCGCATTAACAAGTCAAAACCACGTTTTAAAAGTGTTTCTAAAGTTTTTATACATCAAGTGTGCATGGCATTAAAGATATATTCGAGAAATTGTTTTTAAAAGGTAATTTTTAAACAAAAGCTTTATGAAAGTATTTTTCCATAAAAGGTGGACATCATATTCGAAAGTTTATTTTAAAAGGTCAACGTGACGATCCAAGGTTATTAAGGAAATAGTTTTGGTTTGGAAAAAAATCCATTCAAAAGGTTATGTTAACAGGTTTCAAGAGTTATTAAAGTGCTTTTATAATTTAAAAAAAAGGCATTGGAGAGTAAGGTATCGAAATAAGTTTTTTTATTTATTTAAAAAGGAAAAGTGGTTTTATTAAGAAAAAAATTGGGGGTTTTGTAAAAGGGTGTCTCTTTGTGAATTTTTTGGCGTTCTGTCAAGCATGACAAATTTTGGGTGAATATTGTGCTTTATGGGGGTACATATTGAAGATCATATTTTTTTTTTCGGGGGCAATATGGAAGATAGTCTCTTGCAATCAAGAAAGAAACTATAAGATAGAAGAAAGACCACAGTCATGGGTCACAAAGCGCGACTGGAGCATATTAAAAAAAGAAATCGAAAATAAGAGGCAAAGATCATTGTCATGGTTAGAGAGGTTTAAGCTTTAGCCAAGGAACTGAGAAGTCTAGCAGAAGGGAAAGAAAAAATTTAGGGTGATTGGTGTAGCTTTGATCTGCTACCACCTCCTATGTTTACAAGTAAATATTTTGATCATTGGGTTCTAAAGATGTTAAATTTTCTTTGAGATAAATAGTTAATTGAGTAAGACTGTAATAACCCATATATGAAGTATGTGATGTTTTAGCATTGAATTTTATAAAACAAACATTGGATGATAAGTGTTTGTGCAATGTAGCAAAATCTACATCTTCCAAGGAAGCATGGAAGATCTTGGAAGAATAATTTGGTGCAAGGGGGAGTGACATGCAACAAAACGTTCTCACAGGAAAAGAAGAAAATAGCAGATTTGAGAGTAGATGAGAAAGACATTGAGAGGAAAATAGAGCTTGGAGAATCCGACTCAAAAGTGGATGATGGTTGTTAAGACCATAAAATTGAAACCCATTATGCAAGTAGACATATGCATGAAGAAAATGAAACAAATATTGCAAAGGGAGAAGGAAGAGCCTCTATATGTGAAGCAGAGCAAGAGTGTATCAGTGCTCAAGGAATCCATTGTAATGTGGATGATGCAGATGACGGTGAATCCCACTCTGACGAAACAGATGATGACTGCAAACTGGGATGTGCATTGGTGAATCTAGCTGCAGCTGATGGATTTGGTGAAGTTGAAATTTGCAATGAAATTGACAATGAGCACATGCATGCTTGAATATCCCACCATAGTGTTGATGAGATGTCTAGTTTCCTTTTTGAAATAGGGGTTGATTGTGGCAATTTGATAAGCATAATGTTCGATGAAGAATTGAAGGTTGAAACTGCCTCTATAGAAGCAAGATATGAAGCAGTTGGAATTGCTCATGAAGAAGTATGTGATCTAGGAGGAACTCATGATCAAGAAGAGGATAAAGTAATTGAAAAGGTTTTTATGAGAATATCCACTGACCACATAATAGTGAAGATAGTTTTAGTGAAATTGAAAATAAGGTAGAGAAGGAAGACATGGAGCATGAAGCTCTCACTGAAGGGCATAATAAATATGTTTTTAACATTGTTTTTGAGTATGCAAGTGTTCATAATATCATGGTCGAAAAAGGTTAAAACAAGGTTGTTAATAAGTTTGATGCATATTTGAAACTCATTGAAGAATGGATTCAGTAACCAATATAACAAATTGAAGGAAGTCTTAAAGCAACCACTGGAATAAAAGAATTGAAGAAATGGTTAATACTCATAGGAAGTCTTAAAGTAGCCACTGGAATAAAAGAATTGAAGAAATGGTGAATACTCATTTTGAGTGTGCAGATTACAGGAAAAAAACAACAGTACCTAATGATGAAAGCGAAAACACTGATATGGATTTTTCTAAAGACAAACATGAATACATTGAAACCATTTTTCAACAATGAAGTCAAGAAGAGATAAGATTCTGCTATCAAGAAAAATGGCAGAAAGAAAGTCAGGAATATGAAGCGCAAGAAGAAGAGAAAAGAAGACAGTTTGAAGATGCAATGTTGTGGCAGAAGTCCATGGTTGAACAAACATTTGAAGAGGAAGGTGTAGTAAATAAGTTCAGATAATGTTTCAGCACAAATTCAGGGAAAGACAAAGAAAAATTGCGGCAACAACAAGTAAAGAAATATGGAGTCTACAACAATAACTTGCAAAAGAGAATGAATCAATTTCAAGGATTTAAAATTTGGAAGAAGAGAAAAAGAAAGTGCAAAATTGTAGAAATCTTGAGTGATTGTAAGCCTAACTAAGACATAAACAAATAGACATGTTTGAATGTTGTAAATTTTTTCGTTCAGGTTTATATAATTGGTTTTCAATGTTGTAAACTTTTTTTCCAAATAAATTCACTACGCAATCATTCTTAGTAAGTAATCATTCTCATAAAAGTAGGAGATCTAATTATTAATGGTTGAAATCATAATATCTGAACTAAATTTCTATAAACTACAATATTACGAAGGAAATATTTTCCTTCAAAATTACGTGAAAAGGCATTCTCATAAGGAGAAACTAATGAAATTAGAGTTTATGGAGAGAATTTGTATGTGATCATAATCAATTTCAAAATTTAGACTAGTTGGTTTTAATCTAAAGTGATTTTTAAAATATTAAATTATAAATTACTTCTTAAAAGATTGATTAGTTTGAAAAGTAAATAAAATATTTATTATTTATAAATGATAAATATAATATAAAAAAATAATTTAACTTATATATTATGATTTAAGAATTATTAAAAAAAGATCTTTTACATTAGTGCAATGTAGACTTACTGGATGGATCTATTAACAAATAGATATACCATTTAATGTTATAGGTTCACATATAGATATAGCATAGGTTTATTTGAGGACTCCGGGATGGATCTATATTTAACAAATAAATATACCATTTGAGGTTATAGGTTATGGTTCACATATAGATATACCATTTAAAGTTATAAGTTATCGCTTACATTGGGAATTGATCACTTGATATAAAATTATAATTAATACAGGATGGACAATCCTTCATGTCAATGGTTACTATTTCAAATGAATGGAGGATGGATGCCTTCAACTGAACGGTTATCTATTTCACAGTCTCACTCAAAGATGGGTTTATCCAATTCCAATACGGATTTTATTTTTTGAGTACCTTTAAAAGATAACCGTTAATTTTTTCAGTACCTTTAAAAATAACGCATAAAGGGCTGGCTATGCAACAATATTGGTTGCTTTGACCCGGACAATATCGGTCTATTTACACAACTTGCGATGGCTAAATTTCTCCACTTTCGTATTAGTATAATTATGGTTAGCTAATGTTAACCTTATTTTCAAGGAACGCAATGGGTGTTTATTGCAATTAATAAATACAATGACATTAAAAAAAAACTTGAATTCTAATCTGTGTGTATGGTGAAGATTTTATATTAATATAAATATAGAAAATCGTAAAACCTGCGTTTCATTTAGTTGTAAGTTAGTTGAAAAATGTAGATTTTAATTATAAAACTACAATTTAAATTGAGAATATATATAATTTAAGTTTTGCTAATGAATGATACATTATGAATTTGATATATTAAAATTTTATTTTAAAAAATAAGATTAAATATATTTATAATTCAATATTAATATATATATTTTTTTATATCTAAATTTTTGTTTTTGACAAATTAACATTAAACCTATTTTTTAATTTATTTAATTAACATAGTATGACTTTTTCGTTTTTAAATGAAATTTTGTTTGTGAATTGATTATTAAAAAATGTAACAGAGCGGTAAAGTAATCATCCATTTTCATTTTCAAAATAGGTTAATAGGTGCCTAGAAAGCAATTTTCATCCTTCCATCATCCATTACATGACTAAGAAAAGAAAACGACTAAGAAAAAAAACTTTTGAATCGTTGCGTTGAAACATAAAATAATTTCAATATTAATACCAAAATCTCAGTTACAAAAATATTTTACTCTCTTCATAGTCCAATAATCGCCCATTTTTCTGTACCTTTCAAACACATGGCCTCCACCCAATTATTAGACAATAAAACGAAGGGAAAAAAGAGCACAGACTTCACGAAGGCTTATGAAAAGGAAAAACAAAAAAGCCAATTATAATTAATGGAGGATGGACAATTCTTCATCTCAACGGTTACTATTTCAAATCAATCGAGATGGACAATCCTTCATCTCAACGGTTATTATTTCAAATTAATGGAGAATGGACGCTCCTTCCTATCTCAAATAAATGGAGATGGACAATCCTTCATCTCAACGGTTAATATTTCAAATTAATAGAAAACAGACGCTTCTTCAACTCAACGGTTACTTATTTCACAGACTCACCGACTAACGTGGGTATATCCAATTCCAATAAGGATTTTCAATTTTTTCACAACGATTCAAATTTTGAATTCATGGATAACCGTTAAATAATAACCGATAAAGTATGTTCAATGCTAGTGCTTTCTTTGACATTTACAATGACCGTCTATATACACAACTTGATATGAATTAGTATAATGAGGAATATATAATGTTAACCCGGAACCTAATGGCTGTTTATTACCTTTAATAAACACAATCATATTATATTGAAAAAACTTAAGTTTGGATGGAAACTAATTTATAATAAAAATTAATTTGTATTTAAAACCGTCAATGAAAAACTTTTTTTCGCGTTTTGATAATTTGATTTAGATGGTATTTAATTTATATTTTATACAGTGACACTGATTGGGATGACACGACGTAAACGCGATCTATCTAAACATTTTTTAAACCGTTAAGATTAAATACGTTTTAATTTATTTTATTTAAAACAATGATATTATATTAAAAAACTTGAATTCTCCGATGTTTGAATGGAGAAGATTTTAAAATAATTTTTTTATTTATTTAAAATGTCATACGTCAAAGTATACTTCATTTAGCGGTGAAAAGTAAATTTTAAGTTGTTATTATGTAACTACAACTCCAATTTAGAATATATATAATTTTATAATTGTATAATCATGAATGGTACAATGTGAATTTCATATATTTTAATTTTCATATTAATTCATTGAATTAATATAATATAATATAATTTAGTTTTAAATAATATAATATAATTTAATTTAGTTTTAAATGAAATAGTAGTTTGTAAATTGATCATTTAAAAATGTAACAGAATCTCCGTTTGAAATTTTAATCATCTGTTTTAAGAGGGAGTGAATAGATGCCTAGCTAAGTAATTTTCATCCTCAATTTGCCTTTCTGATTCTGCAATTTTTTTTCCTCGACACTCGGGGATACTCACTTCAAGTGAAATCTTGCAACCATGAACAAGAAGATGCTTGGGATAGCGATTGGAGAAGAAGCATAAAACAACAATTGGGAATGTCTAGTGTAGGGTTTGGTGTGGCATAGTTAATGTACTCCTTCTAACTCGAGGCTTCCGTTGGATGGCATAAATTAGAAAAGGGTATGACTTGAAAGGTTTAATGGCGTCACATTGGGGATGGATTTAAAGCTTCATACTATTCCAACACCATGCCCAAAACACATTTCACAACTGAAGCCGGACTTGAGACTTTGAGTGGAATCTATGGAGATAAATGTCTTTTCTCATATAAACCATTCTGGAGATCTGGTATTTTGTATTGCAAATTGAATTGGGAATTGGGTACACTTAGTGTAGAGTTTGGTGTGGAATAGATCTTGTACTGCTTCTAATTGGAGGCTTCCGTTGGATGGCATAAGTTGGCAAACTGAAGATGTGTGTATGATTGAAATGTTTAATGGGGTAACAATGGGGATGGCTTGAAAGCTTTGGGTTATTCCAGCACCATGCCTAAAATGCATTTCACAGCTTAAGTCAGACTTTAGACTTCGAGTGGAATCTATGGAGATAAATGTCCTTTCTTGTAGAAACCATTCTAGAAATCTGGCATTTTGTATTGCAAATTGAATTGGGAATTGGGAACGCCTAGTGTAGAGTTTGTTGTGGCATAACTCTTTGGTATGGCATAAATCTTGTACTGAGGCTTCTGTTAGATGGCATAAATTGGAAAACTGAATATGTGGTTATGATTGAAAGGTTTAATGGGGTCACATTGGGAATAGCTTAAAAACGTTGACCTATTCCAACACCATGCCTAAAATTCATTTCACAGGTTATGTCGGACTGAAAATTGAAGATGTGGGTATGGTTGAAAGGTTTAATGGGGTCACATTGGGGATAGCTTAAAAACGTTGACCTATTCCAACACCATGCTTAAAATTCATTTCATAGGTTATGTCGGACTTTAGACTTCCAGTGGAATCTATGGAGGTAAATGTCCTTTCTCGTAGAAACCATTCTCGGGTATTTTGTATTGCAAATTGAATTAGTTTTTCGTAGGAGTTTTTCGTAGGTGTTTGTTTAGTGTTGAGAAGATGTTACTTACTATGTACCCAACATAGAGGATTATGAGACAAAATATGATTGGACGAAGGGAAAAAGGGAAAATTATAATGAATGGAGGATGGAAAATCTTTTATCTCAAAGGTTGATAGTGGAACCAAGAAAAGGGAGGATGGTGGCCCTTTTAGCTAAATTTTTATCTATTTAACCAACTCACTAATAAAGATGGGTATATGGAATTCCAACCAGTCTGGTTTAGAGAGGTCACAATTTTGCTAAGAAAATAGTGGAAATGTTGGCAAGATTTCGATAAATATATGCTAAAAATTTTGGGAAATCTATTTTTCAAATGAATTCGATAAACAACCATCTCATTCATAAGAAAAGCATTCGCACAAAAGGTAGTGATATAATCCTTCTTGGAATTATGATATTTTAACTCAAATTTCTATAAGAAACAACTTTAATGAAGAACTTCTTCAAAATCACATGAGAAGGACATATAGAAATTAGAGTTACTAAAAACAATTTTTAATCTATGAAAATCAATTTCAAAATTTGGGTTAGTAAATTTTAAAGGATTAAATTGTCTATTAAGTTATAAAGACATTGTTATATTAATTATTTTTAAAAGTAAATAAATGGTCATACGTGAATGACTTACTTAACGCAGTTGAATCCCAAAAAAATGATATCTAATATAATGCACTGCGTAAACCCTCTATACTTAAATTCAAAAAGAGTGAAGGGATCTCTACTTGAATGGTTCATGAGGCACAATACTTGCTAAGGTTTTGCAAATGGGGTAGCAAGCTAAGTGGCCTTGATTGTGGGAAAAACTCCACAGTTAAGCATGCTTGAGCCAGAGGTGATCTGGGATGGGTGACCTCCCGAGAAGTCCTGATTACCAGGTGCAAGCCGAGGAAGTCATGATTGACGCTATGTGATTCATTTCACTAGTTTCAATCCCACTTCTTCACCCCTGTGAGCATCACCCGATGCAATGAGTGCTAAGTGAGCTATTCAAAAATCATGAGAAATTAATCAGTAATGACTACCTCTCATGGAAATGGTCGTACGTGAATGACTTACTTAACACAATTGAATCCCAAAATGATATCTAATATAATGCACTGCGTAAACACCCTAACACTTAAATTCAAAAAGAGTGAAGGGATCTCTACTTGAATGGTTCATGAAGCACAATACTTGCTAAGATTTTGCAAATGGGGTAGCAAGCTAAGTGGGCTTGATTGTGGGGG